>JAVQJF010014391.1:0-25189 GCA_036023855.1 Gadopsis marmoratus | reverse complement strand
CCCACACACACACACAACCACGCAGGAGCATTAATACACAGTCAACTTTCTAATGTTACTGTTACTTTTTTGCACACATGTATTTTCTTTAAAAAAAAAAAAAAAAAAAAAGACAATACATGTGTGCAATAAAGGTCCATAATAAGACAAACACAACACTAATGAGAATTGACACATACACACACAGGCCCACAGGTCTCCATATTCTCATTTCTCTCAATCGCACACGTCAACAAAAGTTCAAAATACTTGACGGTCACATGACTCATATGGTCTTCAGATAGTTCTCTCTACATGTCTCTGGTTTGCCAGAGCTGAGGGGAGCAACTGTAACGATGGAGTAGCTACGGCAACCAGGAGAATGGAGGAAAAATCTAAGAAGCTCCAAGAAAGGTTTCTGATGCTCCAGATGAAAAGGAAACTTGGGAGTTCAGACGAAGGATTACAGTCAAGAAAGAAACAAACAGGGATAACCATTGGTGTGGCTTTTCCTTGTTGGAGAGGCTGAAAGAAGAGCAGGACTGAGGGCAGACAGGAAGTGGTGTTTCAGTTCTTGGACAGATTGTAAAATATTTGATTGTGAAATATTATTTACTCTACCTAAATAATGGATAATTATCTTGGATTTGTGGGATTTTGATGGGGGCGAGCTCCCCTGTAGGCATACATCATGAGTGCGCATCGACAGTGTTTGTGTAACTACTCTCACTGCCAGAAGATGCAGAAACATTAATTCATGCATTTGTTACCTCAAGGCTGGATTACTGCAACTCCCTATTATCAGGCAGCTCCAATAAGTCCATTAAGACTCTCCAGCTGATCCAAAATGCTGCGGCACCTTTACTGACAAAGAACCAGGAAAAGAGATCATACTTCTCCAGTACTAGCGTCTCTACACTGACTACCTGTAAAATCCAGAATTTAATTTAAAATCCTTCTCCGCACCTATAAAGCCCTAAATGGTCAGGCACCATCATATCTTAAAGAGCTCATAGTACCCTATTACCCCACCAGAGCACTCCGCTCCCAGAATGCAGGGCTCCTTGTGGTTCCTAGAGTCTCTAAAAGTAGAATGGGAGCCAGAACCTTCAGCTATCAAGCTCCTCTCCTGTGGAACCAGCTTCCAGTCTGTGTATGGGAGACAGACCCCCTCCTCACATTTGATAAAGCTTATAGCAGGCTGACTCAGGTGAGCCCTGAGCCCCCCCTTAGTTATGCTGCTATAGGCCTAGACTGTCGGGAGACATCCCATGATGCACTGAGCGCTCTCTCTCACACTCACTCTCTCCCTCTCTCACACTGTCTGTCTCTTTCTCTCTCTCTCTCTCTCTCTCTCGTTGTCGAGTCTGGATCTTTGGGACTTGGTTCTGCGGAGTCTGGATGCACACTGGTCTGGTCGAGTGGATGCGGACCGCCTGCTGCTGCTACTGTTATTATTAGTGTAGCTGTTGCTGTACTGCTAATACTATTGGTTGTTTGTTTTAACATCTGTAACATTGTAACTGCCATTGCTTTACATCTGTATGTGGAATTGTACTGTGCTACTGTGTGTTCTCTTTCATCCTGCTATCACTCTACCACCCCCACCGATTTCTTTTCTCTCTCTACCCAGTCGGTCGAGGCAGATAGATGCAGGAGTCATTTCATTTCAAAAGTGTTTGAAACACTATATTTTGAAACAGTTAATAAAACTCAGTAAACAGCAAAGTGGTTTGTTTCCCTGAAAACAGCTGCTGAAAACAACACCATGAGGGTGGTGAGAGTGAACAAAAACAGTAAAGATGTACGCGGACAGATAAACAATGAGCTGCAACGCTCTATAAAGCTCTGCAGGGCTGCTTGGAGTTGCAGATTCAACTGATAACTCTCTGCAGGTTCATCACTACGAGCGACCCATTTCACATTGGCACGTTGTTTTCACATTAATAATAAAAATAATAACATTATTTAAATAGCATCTTCCGAAAGCAAAGTTACAAAGTGCTTTACAATAAGACCAGATAAAACTGGACAGTCAATCCAGTAAAAAATAAATACAATATACAATAATGTAGAAAAAAGTACAATAAATTAATACAAGATTCACATAGTTACCCTATGTGAATCTTGTATTAATTTATTATTATTATTTTATTTTAATTTTTCTACAGAATCATCATCAAGAGAAAGCCATAAGATAAAAGTGAGTTTTAAGAAGCAATTTTAAAGAGGATGTCGATTTTGTCTGCCTGAGATCCTCTGGCAGGGAGTTTCCCAGTTTAGGGGTCCAGACAGAAAAGGCCCGGTCACCTTTCGTGACAAGCCAAGATTTTGGCACTGCCGGAAGATCTCAGGCAGCGATCAGGCTCATAGGGAATTAGTAGGTCACAAATATAGTCAGGACCCTGACCGTTCAAGGTCAAATCTAAAACTCACAGGCAACCAATGGAGGGCCACAAGGATTGGTAAAAAGTGATCTCGATTTAAGATCCTGGCAGCAGCCAGAATAAAGTGCGTTACAACAGTTCAGCCTGGGAGAGATAAAAGCATGGATGACTTGAGCTTGGTTAACTGTCTCAGCTGGGCAAAACAAGACTGCAGCACATTGGTTACCTGAGAATCAAAAGAGAGGTCAGAGTCAAAAATAACCCTTAGGTTGCGGGCCTCTTTGCGACCATTATTCGTTAAGCGACCCAGACTTAAGGAGATACAGTTGACTCTACTTTAACCATGGCCAGATGGGGTAATTATAATTACCTCTGATTTGGGGTAATTTAGCTGCAGGAACGTTTTAGACATTCAATTTTTTATTTCAGCAGGGCAGGGAAGAATACAACAGGACAGTAACATTAGTGTTACCAGTCTTTAAAGGGACATATAATTGGGTGTCTTCATCTGGTAGCCAGGGGTAGCATATAAATAGTGAATAAGAAGGGGGCCCAGAATAGATCCCTGGGGGAGAGGGCACAAGTGGAAAAGGTATCGCCAAGCATAACAGAGAACGAACTGTTCGACAGATAGGAAATAAATCGATCCAGAGCTACATCACTGATGCCAACACAGTTCTTCAGACAGTTGATTAAAACATTGTGGTCCATTGTGTCAAATGCTGAGCTGAGGTCAAGGAGAATTAAAATGGAGTACAGGCCTGATTTGGCTGGATGTAGTACGAGTACCAGAGCAGTCTGTGTGGTGTAGCCAGATTGAAATTTTTCAAAGATTGCGTTGTTGTTCATAAAAGACCGTTGTTGAGCAGACACTACTTTTTTAAATTATTTGATAAAAAAGGCAGTTTGGAGATGGGTCGAAAGTTACTTAAAACTGAAGGATCTAGAGAGGGCTTCTTTAAGAGGGGATAAACAGTGGCATGATTAAAAAAGGTGGGGAAAATGCCAGAAGACCTCGAACAGTTTCTAAGTACAGCGTTTAAAAACCAAGTGGGAATGCAATCAGAAGGGCAGGAGGAAGATATTTGAGGGAGATTTCATTATAGTGAGTTAGGGTGGCAATTGGTTTGGAGTGACCATCAGGCCCTCTGTAGTCACTGTCAAAATTCTGCCAAATCTCTACATTTTTGCCGCAAAAGTAATTGCTGCTTTAATCGAACTTTTATAAGTGAACATTAGGTTGTTTAGTGAAGTAAGGGAGACACTGAGTTTAGCCCTTTTCCATTTCTTCTCTGCCTTCCTACAGCATCTTTAGAATTCTTACTTCATCATTCTACCACAGAAGAGAAGAAGGCTGCAGCTTGTTATATCAAGTTGTAGCTATGGAATCTAGAATAGCATGAGCTGTTAAAAGCACTGACAAGGTCATCTACAGTGAAACCACGTTACTCACCATTATTAAAAAAGCAGTGTGAAGCAGTGAAGGCTTGACAAAAAAGGGGGACAGAGTGAATTTAGAGGGTGGGAGTGAATCATAGAGGTTGGTTTGCAGTCAGCAGAGAGGAGTGCAACCTGGAACAGCACTGCGTTATGGTCAGAAACCACAAAATCTACCAAGATCATATAATTCACACAAACACCATGAGAGAGTATAAGGTCAAGTGTGTGCCCTTTGTCATGTCTAAGGCGCTTTACAAATTGTGTCAAATTAAAAGAATTTAAAAGTTGAATAAAATCAGATCCAAGCGAGGATGAAGGACAACAGACGTGGATATAAAAATCACCGAGAATATGAACTCTGTCACATTGTATCATAATGACTGATAAAAGGTCAGAAAATTCCTGAATAAAACCAAAAGTAAGTTTAGGGGGCCAATAGATTAAAACACATAGAATGGGTAATGCATTATTTATAATAAAGCCAAGCACCTCAAAAGTGGTGAAACAGCCAAGTAACTAAACTATTTCTGTGATGAACTGCCAGGCCACCCCCTTGGCCTGTCATCCTTGGCTGGTGGAAAAATAAATATTGTGTAGGGGATGCCTCAATGAGAGGGGCACATTCTTCTGGATTTATTCAGGGCTCTGTGATGATAAAAAGTAAATGATGGTCATGATAAAATCCTGGCAGATAAAAGACATATTAGGGAGGGATCTTACATTGAGTAAGCAGAATTTAGGCAACCTAATAGCAGGGATTGTAGAGGTAGTTTTAACTGTGATGAGATTTGTCATGTGTGGACTGTGAGTAGAAGTTGGTATTGCACACTGCTAATCCGTGATCCTCACAGGAATAAATGAATACGTGAGTGGAACAAAACCAGGAACAGCACCAGCAGGACCCACATTGCCAAGGACAAGGCTGTGAAATACTGACCCAGGATGTTGGGCAGGATCATGCTGGGACAACCATCAATTAAGGCTTAAAGCAATACTATTAATAAAATTCCCAATCAATATTCCTGTTCCTTTCCTGTGAGGATGTAGTCCTTCAAGTTTAAACAGGTCCCACTGGGTCCAGAAGGAATCAAAGACCAGTGGCAGTAGAGAAATTTAGGATGTATGTAAAATAAAAACTAAAATGATGACTCAAGCATTCAGAGCTCTTGGTCATAGTGGGTGTGGGACCAGACAGGAGGTATATCTTGCCCAGGCTTTCAATTGTAGCAAGTTCATGATGGAGATTAGTTGATTGTGTGGACATAACGTTACCTAACGTTAGTGCCATCATGCACAATCACCGTGTGGGCCAAGGGATGGATGTCTAGGAGGGCTGGGATAAATTCCAGAAACTCAGCTGTCTTGCCTCCTAAGAGACCGTATATAATAGCGGCAGGTAGCTTCACAAATCTGATTATGGACAACAACAATCAAAAATTCATGACGGTCGATTTCACGATTACCTTTGTTAATTGAAAGTTTAGAACTGTGAGCATGTCAGGTGAGCTGGGTGACTCATTGTGTGACTGGCTGTTTGCTTGGGGGGAAACACAGAGACGGGTGGCTGTTGCGAAGTGGAGGAAGAGAGATCCTTCTGGGATCCTTAACTTCAGATGACCAGGAGGGGGAGCAGTGTGAGGACTGGCCATGGAGCGCGACCAAAATGTCCGCTGTATCCACGGCTAGGGGCTAAATGCCACCTGAAGGTTTGAGACGTTTCAGCCGGGAGCACAGCACTGTCCGCCGCTGGAGGAGATCCTCGATGGAATTGCAGTTCATTTTTCAGCTCCTCCTCGGCGGTCGCTCCATTGCCTGGTCTCGGACACAATCGCTGTGGACTCATGTCGAGTGAGTATTCTTTGAAAGGCATTAGCTGTTCCTTACTACTGCTACCAGAGTCGATGGTGAGCCTCTCCTTCAATGTCAATGGTTGTTTCTCCAATGGATAGGCCTGAGTCAGTGGGACACAAGCTGCACTCAGTTTCTCTGAGAGTAATGTACTACACTTAAAATTCCCCTCCACTCAAAAACATGTTTTCCTTCTTGTTCCTGCAGTTGAATGTTTGAACTTCACTATGCAGGATGAGTTCAAGCTCAAAGGTGCACTTACGCATAACTAAGTCATTTGATACATTGTTATCTTAAAAAAATGGATTATTGCCACTTTAACCATTAAACCATTTTCATTTTAAGTTTGCTATTTACTACACATAATTTTAAACTTCACAAGATTATATAAAAGTCAACAACCATGGTGTCTTGCTCATTTCACCATGTCATACTCTGTCAACCACGCCCACCAGGGGAATTTGTGCCACAATATGCAACCAAGGGCTGAAACGCTAACAAAATGTAACATATTATACCTTTTGTACATACATTTTTATATTAATATTGTAACTCCAGATTTTATGAGTACAGGCAAAGTCCTCCAAGAGCTGCTGCTATATGAAATAGAACATTAGATTTCAGCATGTCAAAGAATTATTTTAAGACCTTACATCTACCAGAGTGGAAAAGGTTTATTGACAAACTCAATCTTGTCATCTGTTTCAGTGTCTTTTCTCCTCGCCTTGCTTTTCATGGAGAAATGACCCCACTGAATGGCCAAAGGTGAAATTATATTTACAACTATTTGAGATTTAAGATTATCATTTAACCTAACAAAATTCAAACCATGTCTTGCATGACTAAGGTAGCTTCAACCTTTACAGTTTGTCTCGTCAAACTAGCCACTGTAACTTCTTTAATAATAATCAAAGCACATGGCCTCAGCTGAGTGTCAGGATCCCACAAGTGTTCCCATCCTTCCTGCTGATGCCTCACACCTGCATCTACTTTTGTCTTGAAGTCCTGCAGATGGGTGACCTCCATCTGCAGGACTTCATCCCTCTCCCCTGACTGACTAACCTGCATCGCTTCTGCTGGCAGCAGTCAGCTGAGCAACCCGGAGTCTGTCCTCCTCAGTGATAGACCCAGCTCCTGCTCTTCCTCTAGCCCTACCATGGCCTCTGTCCCTTCCCCTGCCCTGCACTCCATCTGCACCTCTGCCTCTCCCCCTTCCCCATCTAGCCTTGCTGTCACTGCTTTCTTCCAGAGAATCTTCAGAACTTGAATCCTGAAATTAAAGAAAATGAAAATGTATAAAGGGGGTTGTTTAATCGTGATGCCAGGAACAGTGAAATACAAAATGGTAAGCTGTAATGATAAAGCAAGGTAAACTACAACGATGCACAATTGGTGAATACATAGACTATTTTGCCAAAAACATCAGTTCTTTATTTTATGTGCATTATCTCCAGTCTAACGTTAGTCATCCCTCTCCTATTCTCTGTTTAATACTGACATTAGTTTAGTATTATCGTTGTCTAAACACACTGTCAGAGCCGTTCAGAACAGTAACATTAGTTGATAATAAAACAGCCTCATCTATTATGTTGAAACATTAGCGCATCAATTCAGCTATCACATCAATAATGAACGTCTAGTTCACTAACCCTTAGTGTTATCATCCAGCATATTTAGCTTTGCTGACTTTGCTGAGCCTCTCGGTGAAAACTAGACAAATGGTGATTGATAAAGCTGGCTAGCTAACGTTAGCTAACGCCGAAGTGTCATATAAATGCAGTCAATGTATCATGCAACAATAATGAATTAGTTCAAAGTCACTGGCCTATATTGTGCAAGTCAGCATGCTGATACCGACATTCAAACACAAAATAACGTTAGTCAAACTATAATTCAGTGTAACTTCACTTACCTCAACTTTCAACATGATGCCGGTCGGTCACATTCAGTCTGCTGTATGTCATGTCACTGTTTTGGCTGATGCGCAGGATGCTCGCTCGCACCTACTGTGTGCGAGCACGAGAATGAGCAACAACTCTGATTGCAATGATCTGAACGGCCACTGCTGTCACTATAAAGCGACGTTCTGAAAACTCCACACAGCCCCTTTAAGTAGCCCCTTATATTACACTTCTATCCAGATTGTCAAAAGCATGAGATTTGGATTTGAAAATTAGATGATGTTTGCAAATATTGTGTGTCCTTTGATTACCTGGAAGGCATTGAGAGTGATGAAGACATAGGCGACTACGACCGATAGATGGACCAGCACTCCACACAGCCAGGTCAGACCCAGCACTGGCAGCAGGATGAGAACTGGACGGGTCACAGCCCTGCAAGCATACACAGAATGCACATGCACCAACCATAAATGCACGTACGATATGTGCATGAAGTACACAAACTTACTCTCAAATATGCATGAGAACGAGGTCTGACAGAGTGGTGATACAGAGCTTCACACTGTGTTGTGATTCCTCAGTGCTCTGTGTACCATGTCTTTGTCAACCATTTCGGAAAGCACGAGTGTAGGCCGACAGAAGGAGCCAGTGGAGCGGAGTGTTCAAGGTATTTCAGTGACATTTTCTTGTCATATTTTCTCCTTGAATCCCTATCAAACATCTATGCACAGCTATAGATTTTACCGCCTACCATCATCCTCCTGTTCCTTTGCAATCATCCTTTCAATGATCCTGGTGCTTATACGGCCAACAACCATTTCATTGGACAAGGAGGAAAAGGTTGTCTTTGTTCAAACCACTATTGTTGTCACACCACTGCACCTGGGTAGAGAGATTGAGTTTTCAGACTGAACTGTGTCTGCAAGGACAAAGCCAGCAGCCACTTCCCTCGCTTCCATTTTATTTTTGAAAGTCGTTTTCCCTCTAATCTCCTGAATTCACGATAACACTCTAGAGCTGGCACAGACAACTACTTTCAGTCTGTTTGTGAGGGAATGAAGAGGCGCAGCGAGAAAGACGGGGGGGGGGGGGGCGGTTGTAGCATTTCCATCAGGCTATCAGAGCTGCTGCATGTTGGGTTGAAGGACTTTTTTTTAAAAACATGAATATGAAAAGAGATCCAAGTCTCTCCTCAGCGGACATATCAGTAATACCTTCTAATTCTGTATTAACCTCTTGTTATTAGTGCTCAAAATACTGAAAGAAAATCATTGCCAATACACACTGCCCGTAGATGTCTGCTAATCAATTTACGTATAATCCGCATATTCTATTCTAAGCACAATATGAGGAATAGATGCATCACCTGCCTTATGTAAATGTTTTATCAGAAATCATTCTGCAGCATAGTTAGCACCTGCTGCTAGAAATGTTACTTGCATAACTATGCTGTAGCAGAATCACTAGAAATGTCCGTACAATCATCCTGTAACCATAGCAACATAAACAGACCTGGCACAATGAAAAAGGAAATTCTGTTTGCGGCTCAGCCTCTGACTGGCAATCATTCAGGATGCATGCAACATTGAAGCAGAGCAGTTGTAATAGGAAATAGGAATTTTGTTCTTTTCCATTGTTGCCAAAATCCTTTTAAAAACACATCGGTTTTGCCACACTGGGTGACATTTCCCTTTATTACCATGAACACACACACTGGAGTTTATTTGGACTCCCACATACACCAAATGTGGATTCATCCACCGCTGAAAATGCCTGGCCAGAGGATCTCAGAGTGTGAGCAGGGTCATATGGGGATAAAAAATCTGAGATATACTGAGGAGTGAGACCATTTATTGCCTTGTAAGTAATTAAAAGAAGCTTAAAATCAAATCCATAAAAAACCGGAAGCCCGTGTAAAGAGGCTGGGGTGAAACCTTTTTACTTTGGTTAAAAGCCTGGCAGTTGAGTTCTGCACTGTCTGTAACCAGTCTACAGTTTTCCTACTTAGACACGTATACTGTTTCAGTAATCCAGGTGTGACGTGATAAAAGCACGTAAAATCGCTTCCGTACCTTTAAAACTTAACATAGATCGAATTCGGGCAATGTTCCTTTAGTTGATAAATACATGTTTGTGCAAGTTTTGTAATATGCTGCTCAAAGCTTAAATTATAGTCAAATACGACGCCAAGATTTCCAGCAACAGGCTTCATGTAGTCAGACAGGTCCAAGTAGAAGGCAGGATTTGAATGTCTGTGTTGCTGGAATGCACTATTTTCTCCTGTTTGAGGAATGTTTCATAAACAAATTAGCTTTTAAATTACTCAGCTTTTTCTAAAGATGAGACAATACGTTTGTGACGCATTTTAAAGATTCATGATTTGAGCAGGAATGAGTGGGTTTGAGGCTGAATGACAGTGAGTACATGCACATTTTCCACTATTATTCCAACTATGACAATATGTGGAATTTGAAATGGGTCATGTAAACAGCATATTCCATTTGAAGATTCCGAATTAGGACTCATTTCGATTGTAGCATTTTCCGATTAAGTCCATACATAGACTGCATATAAAGATGGTCGATGTAACAGCTCCCCAAAAGGGAAGCCAAATTCGGGTTCGCCCCCTGCTGGCTGGCTGCAGTATACACGTAGAAACAACAGTACACTGTACTGTATGTTTACATACAAAGTCAGACTAATGCATTGCTGGTTTGAGTCATCTTCACGGGATTTGTTTGACAATAACAAAAACATTGCCATATCAGTCATAAACGTAGCAGTATTTCTATAAGATCTGGTGAAATAACAGAACTAAGAATGGATTCCTTGGACAATCAGAATTGTGTTTTCAAGGCCCTGTAACAAAGATGAAGATGTACAGGCAGACCTTCAAACAAACCTCAGCAATTAGGCTTGTGCAGTGAATGGCAGAAACTTTAAAGTTACCACTGCACTCGTGCTGTTGCTTTCGTATGTCCTGTTTTAGACGGTGGCCGTGCTGTAAAGTGTGCAGTAGAATGGAACACTGCCTAGATGGAAGCTAAAACATGAAAGCACTTGTAAAATAGCAACCTTACAACCCTAACAGAATTTATTCAACAGAATGTAGTTAAGTAAGGACAGATCCCAAGATGTGGCACACACACACACTCACACACATACACACACACACACACATACAGTTGTGTTGGGACCAGGTGTTAAGCTGATAAGCCCTTACAGCTCCCACAGCAGACTCCCGAGCCTAAACTCCCAATCTCTCACACTGTCTCGATTCACGCTGGCTGGCTCGACAAAAACGAAACAAGCAAGTATGTGCGTGTGTGTGAGAGAGAGAGCGGGAAAATATGTGCGGGAAAATATGTGAAAGAGAGCGCACAAAAGGCAGGAGGAGAGCGAGAGTGACAGAGAGAGGTAGAGGAGCCATTGTATCTCACCAGGTGAGGTCAAAGGTCTGCATCTTTGATGCTGAGCTTGGACTGAGCATCTTAGCACGACGGCGAGCGCTGGAAACGGTCACCATGACAACCCGACACAGCACAACTGCATTGACCTGCAGGCAGAGGACAACAGCATCAACATGGCCTCCAGCAAACATGAGGCGTGCTGCTGCAGAACCACTTGGCTTCAAGCTCACGTGTAGAGGAGGGAAAGTTTACCCTCCTCCTCACATCCTCCATCACACCAAACAGTGTTCAGCTGACGTACATTATTTCGTTTCGGAAAGTTAGAAAATTTAGAAGGAAAACGTAAAAGCTCAGTCTTCATCTGGAAGCTTGCGCCTATGATCTTCTGTGTTGTCTGGGAAAATTCAGGGATTATGTCAGTCATTTTATTTGTCTCTTTAAAGCTGCCCTGTGGACATTGTTGTAAATAAACCAAGCTATGTTTGCCTTTTATAATAAAATCCCTGAGGCCCATTTGTAAAGCCCTTACTTTTGGACTATCTTGACACTTGCGCTGTTTACATCCACGTTTGGCTAGCTATCTGCCGCCTTCTCCTCTGCCTTTTGCCAGCGGGTTAGGGTAGGAATGCACCACTAACATGATTTTGCAAGCTTAGGTGCGTCCTAATGTTTGTGCTGGATGCAAACATAAAGGAGAGCCCATTATCAAAACATTGCTCCACCAGTGTCACTACTGGTCAAAAACAGGGCACCTTCAAAGTACACTTCAAGGTGAAAATGTCATATGAACAGGGCTTTGGGCTGTAACACAGAGTGCAAGCTGTCACTGTATAAATTTGATAGGGAGTGGACATTTGTGTTATTATTGTCCCCTTCTCTTTATGCTTCCCTTTAAATTTTTAAAAATAAAAGAACATAAAATATTTTAATAGTGATTACAAACACCATCACACCAAACACAAAACAAGTTCAAGGTTTAGGGAGATTACATACCGCCAAGACAAATATAACAGGTCCCACAAAGGCCCAGATGGTGTCAGTCTTCACACTGAGCCAGCAGAGATTATCTGCCTTGTACTTGTCCACTGATACTGCCAATGTTACACCAACTATTAGAACAGGTAGTCCTGAAAAACAGTTGGATAAAAGAAAATGATTGGTGACAACAAACAAAGCAGCACGTTTAAAGACATATTTATGGAACAGTGACTCTTATTTAGTCTGTTCTGATCTCTTGTTCTATTTAGTCTGAAGGGGGACATTCGACACATCTGCATGGAGAGCCGAGACGAGCACCTGACTGTCGAGTGTTTGTGGTGCTTATTCACACACTGTTCTCAGCAGATTATGGCATATTATGCGACATAACACACACACACACACACACACGTATGTATCTGGGAATATATGAACAGTCTCAGCTGCAGGATGTTTTTTTTTTTAACTGGGTTAAGGTTGCAGTATAGCATAACATCACATCACATAATGTTTGTTTAATCTTTGATATTAGTTAACATCATTAGATTGGACAATAAGTCTGTAAGTCTAAAGCCCCACTAGCAGCCCCTATAGGCTTCAACGTTCATTACACTCCCCAATATGAAAGCAAAGAGGCCCCGTGGTGGCATTAGAAGACACGCCAGGGGCCATTTAAAAGGTGTATACCGATGGAAGCATGAATGTGTGCAGCAAATCTCATGACAATAAAAGTATTGATACTGAATTGTGCGTGAATGGTGCAAGTGGAATGGTGTCTCCAAAATGGAAAGGGGTCATCTTCTGGGGAGCATAAATGTGCTCAGTATAATCTGTGGCAGCAGCCAGTTAGATCGTAATATTTCTTCTGCGCAAATTGTTCCCTGACGGTGATGTTATAGAAAAGGTAATGGGGTCACCGCATCACGGTATGTCCTCTGGGGACCATAGGCCCTTTTCACGACAGACATATTGACTTGTCAAAGCAGGAACAATTAGGTTAGGTTATCCTGTATTGATCCCCGTAGGGAAATTCAGTCTCTGCATTTAACCCACCCTAAGTGTTAGCAGCAGTGGGCAGCCACTGAGCAGCCCCCAGAGACCAGCTCCCGTTCTCAGCCAGTGCCTTGGTCAAGAGCACTGACAGGAGAATTTACCTAACATACATTTAGAAAGCGGAGCACCTGAAATACGCTTCGATTTGCACAACATTCAAACTACATATGTAATTTAACAATGGCTCCATTCCATTACTTTTCCCAGTAAGCCATGTCATTGAAGTGTTAGGGTTGAGCATATACTGTACAATAACACAATACCAGAGCCCTGGAACGGGCTCTCCTAAATGGTTTTCCGTTATCATGTTGTTAATTCCACCTGTGCTTTTCCTTCTTTGAAAACTCAAAATGTCTGCTGTGAAAAGGTTCTATTAATAGCCACATGTTTTTCTTGCTATTTGCTTTGCTCTGACCACGACAAATGACTGATATCGCTATTCTGAGACCAATGGAAAACAACAATCACCTCCAAAATCACCTTCAGTAATTCCAAAGAGGGGAACAGTGACTAAGGAGCCAAGAGATTTATGGCAAATGTGGTCTGACAGACGCAGAGGTAGTAGCACTAAGAATACATGTCAGGTACAGACCGCCAGTCATGTCCATGATAGCCTTATACAGTATGTTCGTAATTAGTATACAAAGATATTGCGATGGTACATTGGCAACGAAGGAATTCACATGCAGTGAAAATATTCAAGGTTTCATTTATTTATCATTATACAAAACAGGGACGTACAATGAAATGCAAGCTGTAGTCTCTTCATGCTACACACACACACACACACACACACACACACACACAAATCACACAATCAGACTTGTGTTTTGGTATTCATAATTTATACAATAGCTGTACTGTATATTAGTTTAGTCCAAAAAATTAGGCCACATTTTAAATTTTAGGTCAATTGCATACAATTTACATGGCAAGAATGAGATAATCTCAGCATTTCTCGTGTCAGTGTCTTGTTCTTCTTTGATTCTTTGATCTTTGATTTCCCAGAAGGAACCAAATAACAGTAGTATTGAGCCAGTGCAGCCATGTGAAGCTGCCTGCGCCCCCCCCCCCCCCCAACCCCCAACCCCCAACCCCCAACCCTGTGTGTCCCCACATGAACTCTCGCTATCTGTCTGAGAGAAAGAGGGCTATCCCTCCAGCAGCTGAACCCGGCAACAGTAAATTCCACTCTCAGCACACGCTACAAGTGAGGTCATCAGGGTGAGATTATCTCCTTAGAGCAAAGTGTGCTGTAGCACTTTACAGACTCATTTTTGTTCATTGTCCTGATTTGACAAAAAAACAAACTATCTGGCAAAGATAATTACTTGCTTTTATGTTTTCATCTAAGCTATGCACAAACAGCAAGAGGGGCAAAGTTTGTAGGCATCTGATGTTAGAACCACAAAAGCAAATAGATGCGCAGAGATTCAAAATGACACATAGGCGTAACAATTATAAACATGTGAAAAGTATCGGACCTCTGTTGTCATGGTAACAATAATAATAAACATGCGGTCAACATTGTGAAACGTTTGCAGTATGGTTAGGTCTAGGCACCAAAACTCCTTGGTTAGGTTGTAAGTTAAGTTACATCATGTGACTTAGTGACGTAACTTTACATAAGTTAAAATAAATCAAAGCTGACTTTTGCTTTCACACAGGACACGAACAGCAGTCGTCTGGGCGACAGCCCCGTGTTTTACCTGACTCCCTCCTTTGCTCCTTTACTCCTGTCATAATTACTACGGCCACTAGAGGTCAACACCTAACAATAACCATAAAAATGGGTCGGAACAAGCTGGCCTATATGGCCGCATTTTTGAGGAGGGCGGTCTGGATTTATCTATGTATAACATGCCTCTTAAATAAATTTCAATATGTATTAATTAATATGAATATATTTTACATTAAAGCAAATTTGGTAAATGCGTGTTAAATAAAAGCTACGCTAACTTATTAACCTTGGAATATCAAGATCGTGATTCTGGTTTCATTGCTGTATTTCATTAGCAGTAATAAATTGTCTTTGTTGAAATTACATCTTCATCTGGTAACCTGGAGAAATTTCACCAACGATAGAACTGTTGTGATGATGGCATGATCAGGATATTGCTATGCAGGATCCTGACTATGTAAAAGCATGGTTTCAGATGTGCTTTGTACCCTTTTATTACACTAAGCACAATTACTTATCTAATATATTGTGATAATGATGCCAATTTTGATATAATGTAAGATCAAGGGAGAAAAAAGGTGTCATGTGAAGATCATGAAGTAAAATCTAAATCAGCGATCCTTGCTGTTCTTGGCTTCAACAATATCACTAGAAGTTCAGAATCCAACATTTCCCGCTAATTTCTGCTGCTGGACAAGGTGTCACATACATTACTGATTAATGTAAGTTTTAGGATTTATCAGGGTGAAAGAGGTCATAAATCTAACTCAAATTTGACAAGCCACTGAAGGGGCATGAGACTTTACCCCAGCCAATGATGTAGTAGAGCTTCATTCTGCGGTCCTCGCTGATGTTGACAGATATGACTTTGCTCCACAGCAGCAGGCCCTCCACCAGCATCCAGCAGAAGGAGGCCATGAAGAAGAGGTGGAGTAGTGCAGTCACCACGAAGCACGCTGCCTAAAAAGATCCAAAAACAAAGGTGGACTGTAGGTTTGGCTGCAGTGTTACATCCCTTGGATAAATGTGATTTTACTATTCTTTGAATCAGTACTTCATCAATAATGGAGCAAAAATGTTTTTGTCCTGAGAACATCCGTGTCCAAAACCCAGCAGACTTTATGACCATGTTGATATTAGACTGAACTGTCAAGTCAGAGGTCTGGAGAATGAAGAAGTTAATGGTTGAAGTTAATGGTTGTTATCTTTAAGTTAAATTTGTGCCCTAATGGTGGCGTGGGAGGAGCTGTAGGTGACAAATAAATATAGCCATCAATTGTTGAGATACCTTGGTCAAGTGTTAGTTAAGAGAGTAGCTGTCCTGACCTAAAGGTGGTACTAAAGGAAATGTCAAAGAGTCACCAAATTAGAGTCCTCAAAGCCCTCAAGTGGCTATGCACGGTCTGTCAAGTACTTGGATTTCTTTATTTTCCCTGACAGGCAATTTGGTTTGCAAACAGTAGTGAACTCAACAATATACATAGAGTAGATCCATCCATCCATCTATTTTCCACCGCTTATCCGGGGCCAGGTCGCAGAAAACCAGACTGCTTATCCCAAAGGGTCGCAGGGGGGGCTGGAGCCAATCCCAGCTAACATTGGGCAAGAGGCAGGGAAACACCCTGGACTGGTCGCCAGTCAATCACAGGGCAGACAAACACTTAGGGGGCACATTCACACCACATTCATACACCGATGGTTGCCATGCTGGCCTACACCGGGGGCAACTTGGGGTTCAGTGTCTTGCCCAGGGACACTTTGACACGCGGACAGCGGGAGCTGGGATCAAACCACCAACCCTGGGGTTAATGGACGGCCGCACTATCCTGTCAGCCACAGCCGCCCCCTAGAGTAGATGTCATCGTAATAAAGTCAAAACATGATGACAGTTATGTACAGTTATCTTTGTTTCCTGAATGTTGCTGTCAGTCAGAGCTGAGCAGACCACACCCACACAGTCCTGACAACTCATTGTTGCTTATTTAGTAATTGATATTTAATGCTGACTTGAATTTGGAGCAGCTAGTCGCTAACATTGTCTATCTTCTGTGGTGCGAGGCGGGTGTACAGGGGGGGTTTAGAGCAATTTCTGCTGAAAGCAGCTGCCTGCTGTGGCTGAAAACCAGGCTGACCAAAGAAAGAAGCAAGCAGTGCAGCTGAAAGAGGCTAAAACGCTCTGTACAGCTGAGACGAAGTACAGAGTTGGTGGTAATTCTCTGAGGGTTTGGTACAACGAGCCGTCCCTTTCACATTACGTCATTTGATCCATTGCTTGTTTAAGAAATATAGATTCATTGCAGCTTTAAAATTGTAAACCACTTTTCCAGGGGCTTTAAACGCAACATGGGACATCCTTCATTTAAAGACATGAAGCCTGTTCTCAACAGAACACATGATTTTAGAAATATAAATCAACCTGTATGAATCAATCAGAACCTGTTTGTGAAGAATGAAGATTGTGTTTATTATTTTGTGAATACTCCACTACTCCAACAAATCCAATTTACAAATATGTCATATGTGGAGTCTCACCTCATTGGCAGATGCCCAGTTACTGCACATCAACAGCAGCTCAGCGATGCCCAGTGCAACAATCAGGTTCTTATGGACAGTGGTACGGTCTGATTTAGGCACACTGCACAGGTACATGCAAACGCACACAGCAAAAAAATAAATAAAACATTTTATTTGAAGATCTCACACTAGTTGTCAGGATTTTCTGAAAAAAATGTTCACTGCAGTGCTGTTGACATATCTGCAGAGCACAATGTTCTGTTTTTTTATTTATTGATGTGAATCTGGCAGGGTTTTATGAAATGCTTTTCACCCTCTACGCTTTACAGAGTGCTCTCTGTGATGTTTGTGACTCACCCCACAGCGATGAAGAGGATGAAGGTGAAGAGGAGGCCACACAGAGACACTCCACAGCCAATGAACGTCATCACCTGCAGAGCTTTTTCGTTCTCCGGGCTCCTCTGGCACATCCACACACACACACACACACACACACACAAAGACACATAGAGCATGAGCTGTAAATAGCAGCATGTACTGTAGATGAAAGCCTACACAAAACACAGTTATAATTGGAGAGAGGATTATTACCTGGGCTTCATAAACCTGCAGCAGCAATGCAAAATTAGTGGTGTGGTTGCAGTAGCACACAGTGTATCCATATTGTTTGGACACTACCTCACAGCCTTTGGTATTCCACCACCCTCCAGCCTCCGGACTACTTAGACACAAACAGCACATACTTGCATATCTACATACACACAGGAACGCGAAGAATGAAAATATGCACCTATTGAAAAGCTTTGTAGCATTTATCACATTTTTTGATGAAATGGGTAAGATAACTGTGGTATTGTAGAGGAATCTGAGACCTCCAAATTGCCAGCCCTTTTCAAAATGTTCATCGGTACTTACGTGAGCTCAAAATCCCAGAAGGCGCACACTGGATCATACACAGTACCAGTGGGATTCTGCAAGGAATATAGAATATATATAAAATATTATATTTAATTAAGATAAATAAATGTCAATAGAATTTCCAAGAGGGCAGTTTTGAGAGATTTTGCTAACCTGTACTTTGTGATGGAGCTTAAAGTGAACTGCTGTGCTAACTGGCTGGTCGTCTGCCAGTATTGTGGTGGATATGACAGAAGATCCCAGGACGGTACCCAAATACCTGGTTATGTACACAAAATCATACATTATTACAATGATATAAAGAGTAAGCCATGACCCTACATGGAAGAAAATGTAAGATTTATTCCAAGAAAGAAAGGAAACATATTCTTAATTTTATTTATATAATTTAAGAAGTAAAACTTAGAAACCAATTCTTTGAAAATGCGTTTCTAACATGTTCTAAAAAGTCAGTTTTAAACACAAGAAGCTAGCTATTTTTCAGTACAGAAAATGCCAAGAGAACCTGAATTCACCACCGACCACTTGTCTAAAATCTAGAATTAACCCCCCGCAGCTGGATGCCTCCGCCAACCAGTCAAGTTTCAGTTTACATCTGTAAGATCATCATGGGGCGGCTGTGGCTGAGAGGGTAGTCGTCCATTAACCCCAGGGTTGGTGGTTCGATCCCAGCTCCGCCTGTCCACATGTCGAAGTGTCTCTGGGCAAGACACTGAACCCCAAGTTCTCCCCGGTAGAGGCCAGCATGACAACTGTGTCCCCATCTGTGTGTGAATGTGAATGTGGTACAGGAATTGGCAAGTCCCCAGAAAGCACACCAGGCTATGAAGCCAATTGGACTTAGTGGCCAACCCGTGCAATTACAACTTTTGTATCTATCCCATCACTTTTCCCCATTGACTTACAGTGTGAAATCAGCAGATATGAACACTTAAATAGCCATTGTTTAAATCATTATATCCTAAAGGTTCACTAATAGTCGAATCCATAGTTATAGAGTCAGTGCCATTCATGTGAATGAGCTGGAGACCTAGCAGTTGGGAGGCGGAGGTAGAGGAAGTGCTAGATACAGTCTCTGACGCTGTATCCAGTTCTCTTTCTACATCCATGGGAATTAATCCGAAAACCTGGAAACGAGTTGACATTTTTACACGTCTGGTCAATCGTCTCCCCTTAAAGTCAATGAATTGAATTGGTTTTTAGTTAGATGCCTAAAAAAGGTCTGTGGTTAACACAAGCTTAAGAGATGTTATGTTCTACGACATAAAATCCGTCAGTAAATACCCCACTCAGTGAATTTTTAAGCTTTTATGTGTCTTAAAAAAAGGAGGCTGCTAACAAATGGCTAAATGCGACTACAGAGGTTGTCTGGGACATTAAACGTCTTCACTCATCTACTCTCGTCCACCTTCACAGCCTCATTGAGTTTATACTCGCGCTCTTGCAAACTATTCTAACTCAAACTTTCCCAATGGCATTTGTAGAAGAGGTAAGCAAGCCACCGCCTTTTCACGAGTGGTGTTTATACTGATGTTTTTCATGTTGTAGAACAAAACGTGTAAATCGTTTTTTATTCATTAGCTTCTGGGCCCATAAGTTATTTGCAGAGTTTTTTGGCAATATCTGGTGTAAAAAAACATGCTATACAGGTGTGGTGATGACAAAGTAGAAAATGACATGGGAAGAAAAGAAAAAGTAGCCGATTCCAGCTCCACTTTTGCTTTTATGTTACCTCCGGCTGCCGTCAGTGACGGTAGGAACCATGGTGATGTTCTCCTCAAGATTGAAAAGAGGCCGCAGGGAGCCGTACCACGTGTTGACCAACGTGAGCCTATGGAAGCCTGCACATTCAACACAACAGCAAGATGACGCTTTCTTCAGCGTCCACCAGGCGTCCAAATAAAACTGCACTAAGAGAAATGTAGTGCATTGAGGATCGTTTATTATGTCAGATGAATAGGTGTTGCAAAACCCAACACGCCTCCATCTGCACTTCACTGCTAGACCTTGGGAGTGTAAGTATAAGCGAATGCATGCTACACATTCACGTTAGCGCATCTTCCACTGCATTCAGTTGCAAGACTTAGGTAAATAAAATGTGTCTCTGCTTGCAAACACTCAGCATTGCGATAGATACATTAAGTCTGAATAAGTGATTGCTGTAAGTGCAAGTGGAGGAACATGATTGGCTCTTGCAGCATGTTCTTACCATTGTTATGGAGGTCCTGTATCTTCTGATGTGGGACTGAAATACAGTCTAGTTTTGTGTGTTTTTCTGTCTCCAGCCCACAGAAGCTGGAACCTCTGGATCCTTCCTGCAGCCTGTGCTGCTGCACCTGCAGTTCTGAACAAGACCGGACAGCAAAGAGCAGATATACGGAGTTACAGTACTGTTCAATATCTCTGCAGATAGAATCTTGAGAAGGTATAACTGTAACTTCTTATGTCATTAAGATATAAGTCCATTTTGATGGTGTAAGAATTTTCTAAAGCTGACAATATTGTAGCAATGAAAATACATTAAAAAAAGTATTTCTTTTTGCTATTCGATTAAAGTGTCAGATCATATTTACATTACAATATACAGTATGCTTGAGTTGTTCCATGAATATAACAAAGCAAATCTCTGTTCCTCTTGTCTCCCTTTTATCTGCATCTCACCAGGCATTTTTAATCTATCTATAGAAACAACAGTGGAGGTTTGAATTTCAGTCAAGGTAGATTAACCTGAGCTGTAACGGTGTTTCCACTGCAACTTCAGTATATTTCTTCTGCACTGTTAGGAAGTACTACTTTATTTTCTTTTACTGATTTTGTTTCTTCTATTTTTCTTGCTACATCCTTAAGCACAATGGTGAGTTAAAGATAAGAAGTTCCATGAACAAATGTTCACAATGCAAGTCGCATATTCTGTAGTATTGTACATCGGGTTTCATTATTATGAAGGCTTTTCTCAAATTCTGCCCAGGGTCATTTGGTTCTGATAGATAATGTCTTCTTAATGACCTTCGTGACAAAGCTACGTTATCTGTGCTCAGCCACAAACTTATAGCTGCAGAGAGTTTACAGTATTGGCTGAAAACATACTGATCAGCCATAAGATTATGACCACCTGCCTAATTTTGTGTGGGTTCTGTTTTTGCCGCCAAAACAGCTCTGACCCGTCGAGGCATGGACTTCACTAGACCTCTGGAAGTGTGCTGAGGCACCAAGACGTTAGCAGCAGATCCTTTCAGTCCTGTAAGTTGCGAGGCGGGGCCTCCACGGATCGGACATGTTTGTCCAGCACATCCCACAGATGCTCGATCTCGGGAATTTGGAGGCCAAGTCAACAGCTTAAACTTATTGTCGTGTTCCTCAAACCTTTCCTGAACCATTTTTGCAGTGTGGCAGGGCACATTATCCTGCTGAAAGAGGCCACAACAATTAGAGAATACCGTTTTCACGGAGGGGTGTACTTGGTCTGTAACAATGTTTAGGTAGGTGTCGAAGTAACATCGGCATGAATGGCAAGACCCAAGGTTGCCCAGCAGAACATTGCCCAAAGCATCACACTGCCTCCGCCGGCTTGCCTTCTTTCCACGCCGCCGGCCATCCACATGATGTAAAAGAAATGTGATTCATCAGACCAGGCCACCTTCTTCCATTGCTCCATGGTCCAGTTCTGATTCTCAGACATTATCAGCATGGGCACCCTGACCGGTTACGCAGCCCCATATGCAACAAACTGCAATGCTCTGTGTGTTCTGACACCTTTCTATCAGAACCAGCATTCACTTTTTCAGCAGTTTGCGCTACAGAGGCTCTTCTGTTGGATCGGACCACGCGGGCCAGCCTTCGCTCCCCACATGCATCAATGAGACTTGGACACCCATGACCCTGTCGCTTTTCCTTCCTTGGACCACTTTTGGTAGGTACTGACCACTGCAGACCAGGAACACCCCACAAGAGCTGCAGTGTTGGAGATGCTCTGACCCAGTCGTCTAGCCATCACAGTTCGGCCCTTGTCATAGTTGCTCACATCCTTCCGCTTGCCAATTTTTCCTGCTTCAACACATCAACCTGGAGGACAAAATGTTCACTTTCTGCCTCATATATCCCCCCGACTGACAGGTGCCATGGTAACGAGATAATCAGTGTTCTTTACTGAACCTGTAAAAAGTCATAAATGTATGGCTGATCGGTTTATATAGTTGAACTATTAATTGCTTAGGTTTAATTTCATAGCTCTGTTGTCGACAATGTAATTGCTTGAATGCGGCAACATTCCAACGAGGCAACAAGCAATCAGACGAGTAAAAAGGTTGTCAACAATTTTGCCAGATTAGTCTCTGCTTTATGTGATGGCCAAACTGAAAGTGAGCACAACTTGAAATGTTGCTTATAATGCCTGTTCAATTAGATTAGGTGTAATACAGTTTGGCACACTGGGGGGCAGTTACCTATTGTTGGACTGCATTTACAGAGTGCTGCAGGAACGAGTCCTAAAAACCGGAAATGGGTTTGCATTTTTGCACTTCCGGTTCCCTCGCATTGAAGTAAATGGGTTTCTGGTTAAATGCCTGAAATAGGGTCTGTGGTTAACACAAGCTTTAGAGACTTTCACCTTTTATTCCACGACAGGCTGTATACTGCAACGGATGTTTCCAGCAGACAGTTTGGGTAATCATTTTACTGTTTGTCTTCATTTTCTCCACCAAATATGTTGGTCTAACCTGAGGGTTTGTTTACAAGCCTGTCTGGCGGCTCATGTTTCTTGCCTCATTGGACGTTATTTTGTTCAGAGATTTCAGCAATTACTCTGGTGAGCACAGTGTTAGCATCACTGATAGAATTAATGACAAAAATGAAACCCATGCTGTCCAATATATAAATCAATCCCAGAGAAGCACCTTGATAGTTCCTCACCAGACTCTGAGTAAACAAGTGTGTATTCCCCAAAGTTTAACTCCATCCCAGCATGCCTACGTTGCCTTGACAAATCACCATTAAAGCTTCCTCTGAATATCTATAGAGGACTTTCAAGTACAATAATTCCCTTTTTGGCGGTCACACAGCAGGTGCATAGTTCTTGGGACACGAGATTTGAAAGTGCATCTTGAGCTCAGCAGAGATATTATGGATAGTTAGTGAGCGTATCTCTGTTCCCAGCGTTCTTTGTTCCCAGCTCAGTATCTGTGGCGCAACCTTTCAAAGTGTTTTATGTTCTCAGCAATGCTTTTCCCCTAGGTCAAATGTTCAGTGTATGTTTCAATGGGTCAATATGTTGAAATCACCCACCTACAAACTTATGCCTTTAAATTGGTGAGCAAGGCAGTTTCCTTGACTTTAGACATCCACAGTGGTGGACTTTTACCCTTCAAACTTCGTGTGAAACATTCATCTCCCTTCATTCTGTTGCAATTTGAACTGCGAAGACAACCCTTACCAATCTCGTACAATATTTTTTATACAAAGAGACACACATGCTTATAGCCCCCTGGAAACATAGGGATCCAATGTCTGCAACTGAATTTGTCTGGAAGCTGGTCACATCATTCATGACACATCTGATTTGATTTGGTGTTAAGGTAATGTCTGATCTGGTCAGCCATGATTATTGAGTTGATATATTTCAAAATCCATCATTTATCATACAGCATTATTTTTTAAAACTGCAATTTAATTAAATTAAAAACTCCTTTGTACCTACTTTTAGTATGATTGTTTGTGTTGAATGGACCTTATCTTCTTAAAGGTCAACTTTTACTGTTACTGACTTTTTTTTTCTTCAGTGCAGCCAGTTTTCTACAGGACCTTAATGATGGACCCAGACCTAACTCGAATGGGTCACGTCTTCGTATCAAAATTCCTTTGCTCTATTTGATTCATACACTTTAATATGTCAGTGTGTGTGTGTGTGTGTGTGAGACTCACTGATGTTTGGGCTGTGAGCAGTCAGGTGAGCAGTGTCTGCCATCAAGCGAGGGCTCAGGCTGGTCACCATCCAGTCAATACTCTTGACCACATCCATTGGGCCATTCACCACCTGAAACACATGGAGCACCGGCATCTCAGCAGCGACAACACTCATCCACTCTGCGCTGTGAAATGAGGTACATTTCAAAATGACCATTCAAATGCCACACAATGAGAAAATGCTTTCAGCGCGGTTAACTGTTTGCCAGAGTCTATGCACAGCTAGGCTGAAGACGGCACAGTTCAAAAGACTGGCCTATAATGCAGGGTACAATCTTGGAGTTTGCAATTGTCTTGTTTTGAAACCCCTCATTCTGAATTCAATATGCCCATCTAAGAGCTGGGCCTTGGAGACAGAGCGAGGGAGGCTTGTGTGAGTACAGCCACAGTTTTTCAGAGTGATGCTCATCCATTGAGTCTGGGCTGAGGTGGCCTTGGAGCACTGAGAGGCCTGGGGGTTGGGGGTTGGGGGTCGGGGGGTGGGGGGTGACGCAAGCGCTGAGAGAAACACTTCAATAGTGCAGAGGAGGAGTGACAACAAAAAGACATTGTAATAGAGTTCGGAGAGAACGCAATGTACCAAGTGTAAACTGGGTCAGGTTTCCTCTCTGTATGTGCTTTTCAAGATGCATGGAAGCTGCTATAGCATAAATTGTCAGCTCTGTTCTATAATTTATGAGGTAACTTCATCATTCTGATGATGAGCTCTTATAATAGAACATCTATAGACGAATACTGCCCCCTAGTGCTGTAGAGCTCAAATAGCAGTCTATCTATCTATCTATCTATCTATCTATCTATCTATCTATCTATCTATCTATCTATCTATCTGCATGGAAGCGTCTATATTTGCTAGGCCATACACCTATTATAACGCTGATGCATTATTTTAAGACGTTACCATGAGTACAATTTTTATTTTCCCACAGTCTGCACAACAGGACACAATGTGGACTATAGTGTGGATCACCTTTTTCATTGCTTTGACAGAACATGCATTCCTTGGGGCGGCTGTGGCTGAGAGGATAGTGCGGTCGTCCATTAACCCCAGGGTTGGTGGTTTGATCCCAGCTCCCACTGCCCACATGTCGAAGTGTCCCTGGGCAAGACACTGAACCCTGA
>JAVQJF010014365.1:0-17386 GCA_036023855.1 Gadopsis marmoratus | reverse complement strand
GTAGCAGCAGCAGGCGGTCCGCATCCACTGGACCAGACCATGTTCATCCAGACTGCGCAGAACCAGAACCCGCAGATCCAGACTCCAGAGAAAGAGAGGGCTCAGTGCATCATGGGATGTCTCCCGGCAGTCTAGGCCTATAGCAGGGGGCTCAGGGCTCACCTGAGTCAGCCCTGCTATAAGCTTTTTCAATGTGAGGAGGGGGTCTGTCTATCTAACCGTGAAGTGTAGTCGCAGGGCAGCCATCTGCAAATGTAAGTCTACCTTTGTAATCGATGAAAAAGATAAAAAAATCCTCTTTGTTTGAAGTTACAATTAAGCGTGAGGTCTAAGGTTTAAGCTTGGTGTTAAGGCAAATATTAGGTTAATAATCAACTTTTTAGGCTTATCCAAAAAGTGACGATATGACCCAATGTATGCTGATGAGAATGCACATCAGGGCACACAACACTTTGTGTGACGCAGGACTTTAGGCTCTGCACCCGGCTGAAATACCAAGTTTATAGGGGGTCCCGACGTGAAAGCTCTCCATTTACAGAGCAGCAAACAGGAAGGCAGACGGCTGGAGACAGGGGCTTAAACCTGTTCATACCCTGATTGTTCGCACTCTTTCAGTGGAATTCAGTTTGGTTCGGTGGCTGCTTCATTGGAACGGTGCAGAAATCTATTGGCAAAGCAGAAGAGGACACAGTGAACTCCATTCATACAGAACAACGCCTCACTAGAACAGATTATCTAGCCTCTACTTATTCAGTATTGTTGTCGTTTTCTCTGAAGGTGCAACGCTTACATTGTACTGCTGAATTTTACACTTACACTACGAGCTTTGTGGACACGTGGAGAGATTGCGTATTTGAGAAAATGAACCAGTTGTAATGTTTGTCTCTGTGACGGCCTATGTCCACTCTGTTGTTTGAGCCTCATCTTTTCTCTCTGTCACTCTCCCTCTGTCTCTGCCTTCCTACTGTTCAGTATCGCACTCCGTTTGATTTCACTATTTTTCTCGAGCCATTTCTAAGTGGGGTACAGCGACCTCTGGACTGCAAGAGACAGGATATCAGACTGATTCTCTTCTTTCAAAGTACTGTTATTATTAAGCCAATCACTGGACACAAGTCGGCAGGATCTTTAGAAATCATCACATCTCTTAAAAGGGATGAACAATGGCTGCAGCTGACGTTCTCAGTGAGGCTATATAATTGGCATCATTTAAACTGCAGTCTGGCAATGAAATATTCTAGTCCCAATGTCATTTACTGTGTTAGAAACTTTCACTCAGGCACCATGAGCTGAACCTAGAGAACCAGACTTTTAGCTCTTTTTAAGTGTCACCAAATTAATTAGTCATTTTGACTCCTTATTGTTTTATTGTTTTTTTGAAAATGTTGATCTGTGTGCACATTTGTCTGATATTACGTTGACGGACAAATTCCCTCTGTTCTTTCTTTTCGTGAGAGGTAATGGGTAACTGTTCACTGTTTACATGAGGTCTATTTTTATGTTTTTTTGCATAACATTCAATATATACACTGGTATTTTCAAAATGCAATGAAAAAATAATAATTTAACCACAGTTTATATTTGGCCTATGGGCTGTAGAGTATTGGTTTGCAAATTGTAATGCTTTGATTAAAAGTCACATCTGGGCCTGTTTGATCTGACTCAAGATAATTATTATTATTAGTAGTAGTAGTAGTAGTAGTAGTTTTATCCACTTCAATTAAACAAATGAAAGGATTGATATCAACCTCTGGAAGCTCAAATTGGTTTGAACACATCCTAGCTGATAATTAACATAACTCTGCATTTATTAAGTATGTTTGTTATAGTTGTGTTTTTCCCTAATCTTTCACTGCGGTGTTCTTCACCATATGTGTGTGTGTGTGTGTGTGTGTTTGTGCTATTTAGAATAATATGTATTCCTTAAAATATTTATATTGCCAGCTTATTAAACTATACATCAGGTAGCCCTAACATAGTGTTAATATGCTCATGACATATTTACTGATGGTGTTGCAAAATAACTTCATATATTAGATAGTTATCCAGTGCAACACACACACACTTTGATGTGACTGCTGGAGAAGACAGATCGCTACAATAACCGAGGTATATACATGTATCTAAGTATAGAGAGATTACTCATGCTGCAGTATTGATACACAGATATTACTTCTGGTTATGTTTTAGTGCTGTATGTTTAATACAAAAAAGCCTTAAGGAATGAATAATGTATGATCTCCCGTCTTCTCTCACAGCGAGAAGGCATGGAGAGTAGTAGTGAGTATGTTTTGTTTTTTTTACACAAAGACTGCAGTTACTAACTGCAGATGTGTTTCAGGCTCATCTTTCACACTCTTCCAAGAACTAGTTGATTGTGTGTGAGTGTGTGTACGTGTGCGTACCACTAGAGAGGTCACGTGCGTGCAGGAAAAAAAGTTTTCCACTAGCAACTGAAATGTACTTGAGTTCACAGGATGCACACACACACATAGACACACACACACACACTCACACACAGCCTTGGTGCCAGTCATATTCAATAGCAATCTAGTGCTGACCAGAGAAATCAATGAATAACAGACTAACTGACTAGAGGGTTTAACTTTGGCGCCGCTAACATGGAGAAGACACTTCATTCCATCAAGTGGCTAACATTAAATCATTAACCATACAGCTCTGCTCTCTCACTCCCCTCCCCCTCCTCCCCTCCTCACTTCTCTTCTCTCCCTTTTATCCTCTTTAAAAAAAACTCTTTTGTTCCTCACTGTTAACATGCAGTTAATATACATTAAATGCACAGTATTTTATACAGTTCCATTCTCAGGACAAAAAGTCTTCAGTGTCATCAATTTAGACATTTTCGATTGTAGCTTTATTATTGTATTAACTGGTCCAATATAACGAAGTAAAAACAAGCTGACTGATGTGCTGTGAAGATTTAATTATTTTTCACAACTGGAAATCTACTAGTTGTTAGTAATAAACGTTTTCAGAGAAAAATGCAAAGAATCAATCGATTCCAAGTAATCTTTTGCAAGTTATTACAATACTAACAGTCATTAATCCATCAGATGCTACATGAACACAAGCAACACGTCTTCTATTCTCCTTCTCTTACCTCACCTCCTCTCTTCTCCTCTCTTCTTCCTCCCTTCACTTGTGTTTCTCAGAACCCATTTAGGCAGAATCCATTACCAGAAGTGCAGGGAGAGAAGGGGCGAGCGAGCTAGATAGACAGACAGGAATAGAGAGAGGGAGATAGAGGGAGTTTTCAGCCTAATAAATTCTACAGCAGGGTTTCTCGGTTTCACTGAGTCCTGGGACCTGATAGATGATGGCCTTTTTACTTGTGGTGACAGGCGAGGCTTTCACTGCAGCTCTGCAGAAACCTCATACAGTAACTCAGTTAAGCTGTTTTTCTCTGTGTTTTTGCTCAAACTACTTCACTTTATCTCTTGTATGCAGAGAACACGCTGAGCTCGAAATATTTTTGGAATTTTTAATGTTGCCATGCTTTCCAGCCATGGCAGGACATGTCAGGGTTTCCAGATGTCCTAAGAAGGCATCCAATGCCCACTGGGAAACGTTCAATCTGTCTTCTCACATTAAAGTCGAGCCTTGTGGCTCGTGGACACCGGTGGGACATTCTCCCCACACTGGAAATGAAAGAGTGAAATCCAAACGAGTACTGAAACTACCAGAAGGCCGTCTAATTTGTAAAATGTCTAAAAAGGCAACTCGATGTGTGATTCATTCATTTGAATTATTTTTACCCTTTTGCTTTTTTGTCTGTGACAACACAGCAATAAGGTCTTTGAATCAGAGACCATGGTAAAAAGGTGTAACACTTCCTGTGAACAAGTGAAAGGATATTTTGCACTGGGTGAGTGTTTGCGTGTGTGTGTGTATGTGTGTGTATGTTGGAAGGTATTGAAAGTATTCAAGGTGAGAACTGAAATTGGATATCAAGCAGCTCAGGTTCGGATTGGGTTTCATATCTGTCACACTGTAATGGGAGTATTGATGAAGTGTCATGTCAGAATTGCGCGCGCACACACACACACACACATACAGTATCCACCTGTTTTTGTTATACATCATCTCTCTCACACACACACACACGCACACGCACACACACACACGCACACACAATCATTAGTACGTGGCGCTGTGTAATAGCTGGATCAATACTTGTGCTGTTCTTACAGGATCATTTGGCCTCTGAAGCAAATGCTCTGACAGCCACTACATCATTAGGACATTAACACTCGCCCGCTGCCTCGATCTTTATCTGCCCCTCTCTCTGAATCCCTCCTTCACTGCTTCCTTCTCTCTCTTTGTCCCTCCTACCCTTTACATCATTAGGAAAGTGCCATTGTGCCCTATTTTCCCCTTTCTCCGCTTCCTTCTTACTGACACTGCTTTCAGTTAAGTTGCACACACTTCCTTTGATGTTCCTTATTTATGTTGGAATAGTCTCTCATTCTCACACTAGAACCGGCATGAGAAAGAAAAACTGTCTAAGGCTATGTTTTTGTGCTGATATGGCCTTACAGCAGGCACATCCCTGGTGACCACTAAGATTCAATCCCTCACCGTCACCATGAAGGAATTCTGTCACTTGGAGCGGTGTGATTCGTCAGCAATTACAGTACCTTGGTGGTACATCAATTGTCCCTGTGCTAACAGAGATAATTAAATAGACTGCAGAGGGAGTTGGGAAGTAAAGTGTTTATTATATAAGAGGGACAGGTGTGTGTGTTTATTAGATGCCTTTTTCTTCCAGAGAGATTAATTTAAAGATTAACCAACCTATATACCTTCACCATCCAGAGACTGCAGTATAGACCACAGGCCGGCAACATCGCTGTCTTTTATTGACCCCTCGACCAACAGGAACATGACACTTTTAACAACCAGTGGGAAAGCAAGTGAGCATCTGGGACTAACAGATTTTTTTCTAACAGATTCTAACAGATTCGTTTTTTTTAATTAGTAAAAGGTGATGCACTAATTACATAAAGATGTACTCTTTTTCACTCTAAATGGAGAAATAACCACCACTCTACGAATGCCTCACTCCACCTCCCTCTGTTTCTCTGTTTCTCTCACACACACTCACACACACATGGTAAGGACCAAAAGTGTGTGGATAGCTAGTGATAGTGCGGCTGACCCCAACATATGGGGGATTTCACTGAGAAACTTCACATGCTCATGCACACACACACACACGCGCGCGCGCGCACACACACGCACACACAGCCTTGTTTTCTCCTTATTTTCATCTCTCTTAGTAGCATACAAACTCACACTCTCTCCCACATCGCCTTGTTTGTCCTTGGCAGTTATTTCTAGTGTCATATGGCTTCTTCTAAATGTGATTATGACACTAACAAAGGCTGTTTAGATGTATGTGTGTGTGTGTGTGTGTGTGTGCAGGCCTGTTGAGTGGGTAGGCCATTCTGTCTGTCTCTCAGACTGGCCAGCTTAAAATGACACTTTGTATTGTTCGCTTTCGTTCACTGACTACACTTACATGCACAAAATATTCAATTTTGGCCTTATTCAGAAAAACATCGTATTCCTGCCAAGCTGTTTAGAAATGAAGACATCTTTCAGTAAAGCCCAGTTCAGACCAAAGAGTCATGGTGAGACATATTTTAGAACACTGCCCGGAAAGGTTGCAGTGGTGTGAATTGGTCCTTCACAGATGGCTGATGGCGTCGCCTGCGACTCAGCTTCTCAAATCTCCAGCAGCTGGTTTTAAAACATAAGGCACGTGACATCAGCAATCACACCGATCAGCTCACAGAGACGCCAGCTGGTCATCTTTTCATGATTTCACCTAGTAGACACAGTATGCAACTGTAGCAAGTAAATATCATTATTCTCATTCATATTTGAAAACGCTACAGATTATATCCAGCTACAAAAAAAATTCAACGGAAGTACAGAGAGTCGTTGCTATGGAAATGATACACCGTCTTGTCTATTCGTTGGTGTAAACTGGCAGGTTGCAGAACATCGCAGGCCGGTATATTGCAAGTAGATTCAAGTGTCAACTCGCCTCGTCACAAATTGCATATCTGGTCTGAACTGGCCTTAATGTCAGCAACAGCCCATAGCCAAAACATGTGAGGAAACGCAAACTCCGATTCTTCCTGTATGTCTCCAGGTTCTGTTTAATCTGCTCATAATGTCACTAGGTTCCGTTCTTTTCAACCTTCATCCCTTTTCCACTAACAGTGCATGGGTTCATCTTTGACTTCTGCAAGGGATGGCCATACACAAACAATTGCATGTCTAGTGTCATAAATGTGTGTTGTTGATTAATGAACAATGGAGTTTAGTGCCCCTATGGCTAAAGATGACAATAACAATACAGTCAGACAGCAATATACAGCAGCTTATTATTAAAAGCAATCTTAACCATCACTGAACATGTCACACGCTTCTTAAAGCTCCATGGTTCAGGTAGGTTGGTGTTTACCTTCTATCTGAGCAATGTGCTGAGTCTATATCATTTGTGTCTGCTTTGAGTGTCTAATACAACACGGTGGCAGCGCGGTGACAGAAGGCCAGTCAGGTCTTATAGTGCGAGCAACTTGCAAAACTGTGACAGTGAATTGCAATAGCTTTGGCAATGTTGAATAGGAAAAAGTGTTTCAAGTGGATTTCTCTATGCAGTTACAGTTGCACACATTTTGGCATGACTCTTTTTAAACAAAACCTAATTACTGAGTCATAGATATTGATCAACAAACCCTATCATCCTCAGATATGCCCATTCATTTTTACTAGCGGGCATTAATAACCTTTTTCGTATCTTTAAAAGCTCCTACTGAGGTGTTTGCTAGGAGGCAATAAACAGCCAGTAACCACATGAGGAAGTCAGTCTCTGACTGGTTGAACAAGACAAACTAAAGGCATTACTCTGCTCTGTGAAACAACAAACCACCATTATAGAGAGCTTTATCAGACAAGTGCAACCAGTAATAAAGCTAAATCATACATGTCATGCTCTCGTGGGTTATTAACATATGATATTAATTTAAAATGTTGTTACAGCAAATCTACTAGGGCTGCTTGTCACTGCTTGCCTATGCAGGCAAACCTGCCTGCATAGAAACATGTGTTTATGTGTGTGTTTATGTGTGTGTGTGCGTGTGTGCCACAGAGAGAGAAAGGACATTTTAGTGGTCTGAGCAACTGAAGGCTGCCGAGCACATTCACACGCATGCATAGGGGCATGCATGTGCAGCCTCCCTGCTTCCATCTCCATTGGCGTGATAAGCAGATGGAGGCTTTTAACTAATCACATCATCTAAAAGGAGAGAACAAAGGCGAGCAGTGAGAGAAGAACGGGAAGGAGAGAAAAAGTCAAAAGCTTGTGTGAAAGGAAGGTGAAACATTTCTCATGAATGAGTCATCCACTTTCTCTTAGTCTACCTCTTTCTTTCTCTCTGTCTCCCTCTCTCGGCCCCCTCTCTCTATCATCCCCCCCTCACCCCCTCACCCCACTCTCTCAGGTCTTATCTCCTTCATATTGCACACTCAAGGTATTTGTAATCCGCTTATGCTTGTTCAGCCTTCTTCTACATTGTAACTTAATATGGGCCGTGCCCCTGTATGTTAGTGTGTAATAGATATAAGGTAACAGTATTACTGTATTTACCACCTGCCTTGTGCATCTCTCTCTCTTTCTCTCTCTCACACATACACAAACACAGGCATAGATGAAGAATCCAAGGTGAAGAGTTCACAACATAGCTGTTCTTGTAAATGGTGATGGACCTGGGAGGAAAGGGGGGTGAAGGGTGGGAGGCAGTTAAAGGAAGTTAAGACATTTGCATGCAGAGTGAGAGAAGGCATGCACAACAGGTGGAATCGAGCAGGCATGGGGAAAGGATTAGGAGCATAAGGATATATAGTCAGATACTATTTCTTACATCTCTTATTTAAAGATAGCAGTATTCAGTCTGTCCATCTGCCCAGTCAGGTCTTTGACAAAGAGCAAGATGTCTACAAGAAAGCTCACCTTCTGACCAGATTCAATTATGTTTGTGACAAACCCATGACTTTCAGGTCTAAATCAGCATGTGGTCTATGACAAGATACTTAGTGTATAATATACACCTATGCACAGTATGTGTGCTGATTTGCATGCTCCCCAGAGGATGATTCTCAGTGTTTCCTCTCGTCCCATCAGTCGGCCAAAATGCCCACTTATATTCAACAAATATCAAACTCTAATGGAATGAATGATTGCCAGGAAATGTACTTTCATGGTCCCTGGAGGATGAACCCATTTGACTTTACCTTTGTGAGAACAAATATTTTTTGTCATCTACCTTAGTGTGTATGTTTGTATTTTGGGGCGTAACAGACACTTGAGCCTCTAGGGGTCACTAGTATGGTTTAAGCCTTTTGGAGAAGTAAGCCATTGAGCAGATATTAAGTCTATTGTCTGTTCCGCTCTTTGAAGCGGAAGGTGGCAGTAATGTACCTGGATGCCAGCCGCCTTAATACTAGAAGAAGAAGAAGACGATTTTAATGTTGATACTGGAAATGTTAGCATATCGTTGCCAAATGAGCAGTACTACCTTGGTAGTATTACCACATTAACATAATAAAAGTGGTAGCTTCTATAATATAACAATATTGTAAATAAATATGACTGTATTTCCCACAAAACCTCCTGCTTGCTGTCTCTTCTGAAGAGTGTTTGCAGTAGCTGTTTATCAGCTTTACACATCTTTCATATTCCCCGATCTACAAGAAACTCAAGCTCAGCTCAAGCTCAGTTTGAGTTCGATGAACAGCGCCCTCTTTGTATTGTGTTATACAGTATGGAGCAAGCCGAATCTGACTCCAGCAGAACATGGAGTGTGTGTGTGTGTGTGTGTGTGTGTGTGTGTGTGTGTGCGCGTGTGTGTGTGTGTGTGTGCGTGTTTTCTGAGATGGGGGAACTCCCCTGTAGAGAAAAGGCAAACCAGCAAATATCATTACCAGCTGGATTCAATCATGTCATGCTCTTACACACATACACACACACACACACACACACACACGCAGAGCTGGTCCTGGAGTATACGGCCTCTAATTGAAACCTTCTATTTGTTTATAACCCCACACTCTCGCCTAACACACAAATCGCACACTCCTTGCAGCTTCTGGTAACAGCTTTACAGGCTGTGTGTGTATATGAGACAGAAAATGAAAGAGAGAAAGGAGGAAACGTTGCTTTCATTTCTGGTAATGCATTTCGGTGGTTGTTTTGAATAACGTGGAATAGTTTCAGTATGTTCTTCTCATCAAGTGGTTACATTACAGCTCAGGTCTGATCAAAATGACTACTTTGACCTCTTAGACGGCCTTAACTGAGATTATTTTGACCAGCTTTGCTGTGGCAAAGAGATGAGAATATATCACAATATTGGTTTCTCAAGCTTGGGTTTTACACCTGAGCAGAATTAAAAAGAAATCCAGTATCAGCATTACTCTTCAAACCTTTTTTTATCCCTAACCAAAAAAGGCAAGGGTTGCATTCTTATCCTTTTCTTCAATACGGTTTGCTCACTGTTCCAAGATTCACCAAACTCTCTCAACCGCACACACTTATTCATAAATGTCTTGTTTCAGCCTGATGAATGTCACCTGTTCATGAGGAGGTTCATGTTCAAGATTTCATCAGGACCATAATCAATGCCCCTTGTCATATGAGGCGACCTGTTCCGCCCCATTTGTGGGCAGTTTCATCCACAGAAATGTTCCCAGAGTTTGCGGTCCTGCTGTCGGAAATCAGCAGACAAAACCATAAAAGATTTAGCGGTGTCAGGAGTGGTGTTACAGAATATTGGTTTTGCATTAAGCTGGTCTCAGTAATATACTTTATTTAGTTTTATTTTAATTCAATTTCACATTTAAACTCCAAATTCATTCTGGTTAAGTTGTTCTGATTATCTGCACATGACTGGTACGGCAGGTGTTTAGTACTTTACTTTGTACCTAAAATTCTAAGGACAAGAAAATTGGCGAATGCCACAAATTCCCTTAAATCACTGGTACGTGCCACTTAAGAATGAATCTGTCCGTACGAGTGGTTCCTCCATGAGGCCTATCGTGGGGTTTCTCACAGCTCTCACTGTCCCGTCGCGAAATCAAGGCCCATAGTTGAAATGCTGGCTCCATTTCTTTCTGCATCGCCTCTGGATGTTGGAGTTTCCTCTTTCTGTCCGAACACTCAGGTGAACAGGAAACCCGTGCACATGGATACACACACACACACACACACGCACACACACGCAAGAGAATATATACAGTAATATAAGTAGTATTAAAGCAGCTTAGATTACATGTTTGCAGAAAATTAAAAAGCATCCATTAAAGTTTGAAACGTGTTTCTTTGGTGTTTCCCACTTTGCACCATAAAATTATAAATCTTGAAAATGAAAATACATATACAACGCAAACAAAGCAAAAAACAAAGCATGATCAAATCAAAATCATATAATTTGTGCTTTATAAAATCAAGTCATTCAAAAATGTCCAAGAGCACTTGGACTTATTCAATTCATGTCATGTCTTTCTGTCTCTGTCTCTCTTTTTCTCTGTTTCTTCTCTGGGTTTCTGTTCTTTCCCTTTGTCATAATTATGTGCTGAATTTCATGTGAACCCATTTGTTTTAAACACACACACACATAGGGCATTTACACAGGACAGTCGAATTGAAAAGAATTAGAAATGTCTTCCTCTGAACTGTTTCATCGCTGTTTAATGACATCCCACTTTACTTCACAGATTAGCCTGTAAATGTGTATGATGTACACACACCAACACACACTTGCTATGCTGGCTGACAGTGACGTTCAAGGATCTCGTTCACACACACCCACTGAGTATTTTCAACAGAGAGAGAGAGAGTGTGTGTGTGTGTGTTTAGTTTATATCACACAGTTATTTATCAGCTTGGAGCCATTTCACAATTTGCTATTTGGTTTTGTGTGTGTGTGTGTGTGTGTGTGTGTGCGTGTGTGCGTCCAATCAATACGTCTTTATGGGGCCATGAATTTGGCATATTTTCATTGTGTGACTCTGAAAAGGTAGTAATCTGTGTGGGTTTGTGCATGTGTGTTATAGCATAGTGCTTAAACCACAGGTGGAAAAAACAGCAGGTTGCCATCATTTATTCTAAATGGTTTAGTCCACCCCCATACAATCTTAGTAATCACTGTTATTTAGAATGGGCTGCGCAGAGGTTGACAGGCCAATGTGCGCACACGTACACCCCCCCCCCAAACACACACACACATTTGTAAGCGGCTCTCTCTTGTTCACACACACACACAACTACAGGGTGCACTGGTCAAGATGATTACTGTTATTTTGCAGTCTGGCCAGGAGGCTGAAATGTCCGAACTCATAGTGGCCCACACACACACACTACCACAGTGAGAGGAAGTTACACTATGTTATCTCACCATCGACTACAATCTCCACATACTGAGTGAAGGATTAAGAGAATGGAGAAAGCTCTCTATTCTCTTCCTCTCTTTTCCCTCCCTTCTGTTGGTTTAGAATTCTCGCCTCGTTGCTTTTTTCATCTTTTATTCACCAGTTGACTGAATGACTGACTGACTGACTATCTGTCTATGAGTTTCTCTTCTCTCTCTCTCTCTCTCTCTCTCTCTCTCTCTCTCTGCCCCCCCCCCCCTTCATTGGCTTCTCTCTCTCTGAGGTTGTGAACTTGCCCAGTAGGGGTCCCATACAATACAATGAAAGAGCTCAGGGACCCGTATCACACACACTCGTACACACATACACACACGGGGTGTTTAAATGGCGGGAACAGCTGAACTTGCTCTGAAACATACACACACACACACACCTCCCCCTCTCTCTATCGATCACACTCACACACACACCACACACACACACACGCCACACACACTCTAAGGGTCTATAGAGTCTATATTGTTTGTGTCAGTGGGGGGGCACCAGCAAATACACTGGTGTTAGAAAAGCCTCTCTGCTGGAAGGATGGAGGCTGAGAAAAAAGAAAAGAAAACCAGAACTGTCCAGCGAGTCCAAACCTCTCTCTCCAGTGTTCTCTTTCTACAGCGGATTGGGATATGAAATAGAAGTTTATATTTAATGTGGGATCACATTCAGAAAGGTATGAGATTCAAATGTAATCCCTTCTCCTTGAAAGATTCTTCTTTTTGAGATAGGGACTCAAGGAAGATCAAGGACACTTGGTCAGTTCAGGAGGAGTTTAGGGAATACCAGTAACACGAGAAACAGTTCGGTCGGAAATTTAAAGTCAAACATACAGTGCGTTATTACATGATAGAAATAATGCTGCAAATTCCCAGCTGAGACCTGGATATGACGAGAAACAATTTTTAATTTCAGGTAATCTGCATAAGCACAAGACCTTTCTACTGATGTGACCTGCATGTATTGAAGTGGAAAGAAGGGACAAGAAGCTTATGTAAAACATCTTAAAACTGTTAAGTGAGGAAAGCATTTTGCATGTCTACTATTTCTTAATCCCCAGACACATTCATAATTTTTGAGCTCTGACTGTGGCAGTAGTGAGCAGTTACTTGCCAACATCAGTGTGAAGTAGCATTGTTAGTAATGAGTAGTAAAGTGCTGTTGGAAAGTATGTGGAACTGGAAATGCATATGGATCAGTGACATCTGGGCTTTACTTTAGAGGAGCATTAAGTATCGTCATGAACAGCTGGAAATGGAAAGTGTAAATGTGAATTTTCTACTTGACTCTGCATGTGACCAATGATAAAGTTTTTCTGTCATCTGTACGAGAAGTTTGGACTAAAATGGAATCTTTATATTCAGACGTAGTTTCTTATCAGATACAGTGTGTGCAGCTGCTGTAGCTCCCCAAGACAACATTACAGCATTACACTGGTAGTTCAGTAGTAGAAGCTGCTATTTTTTGAGCAACCTACCCTCATCAAAGTGAAAGATAACACCATGTCCTTCTGACCACAAGGTATAATTTATGATTCGCTTTTAGGCAAGCCACAGACCCTGGCTTGTTTTCTGGCCAATGTTTGTCACCCTCTATCATATGAATGCAAAACAGTCGGAGTATGCTTGAATTTTTATACAACCAGTTTGTACCAAATTGTATGACCGTCTGTCTGAAAGCAAAAGTGTTTGTAGTTTTTGTAAATGGCCGCACTCCACGGTGGCGTGAAAAGGCCGTCAGAGAGAGAGGTGAGACGTGGTAACTTTCAAATGGGGGATAATGACATGCACAGTCTCTCCTTAGCATTCATGGTGTTGCACTTGGTCTTAAACACCAAAAGTGACAGAAGAAGGTTGAGTGAAGAATTAAAGAGAGCTTGAGAGAAAAATTCAAACCCTGCCTGCTGCACATCTAGCCAATTGCTGCGTAAGGTAGATGTGACTATCAGCTTGGTGGTTTGACCAGAAACCGACCTCTCGACCCCTTCGTCCTCGTAGGCATGTCTAAGACCTGTCCTTCCGGTGTTATTGGTACAGTTACTGCCTAACATGTAGGGTTCTCTGCGCATCAAAAGCAGAAAACCTTGCTTTTAAAAGTAATGCTGCATTAACGTGGAATCAGGCAGACGGCAAACCGGATATCGTTGTAGTGGATAAGAGCATGACGGTCAAAGTTCAAATATTTAAACTTTTTGCCATCCTCCCTGACGGAATTTACAACTGGATGCTACGAAGCTCCCTCACACGTGGAGGAAACACGGGAGCAAAGTGCAGTTCTGCTTTCACTATGCATGTAGGAAATGAATGAATGGCCTCACGTTTTAGAGGGAATTTAACATTAATTTTAAGGTTGCAATAGAAAATTAAGAGAAGGCTGCATTTTGTAGCTAGCTGCATTACTAGAATAATTACATAAGACAATAGACACAGAATAATTATTTGAATATATTTGATTACATTCTTAGGTAAATTGCCATAGCAACATATCTTGCCCTGCTGCCATTCCGTTTGTTTTACAGTCTGCTGTCTACCGTCTGCCTGAATCCACTTGAATGCAGCATAAGATCTTCTTTTAGTTCCTTGCTCATCTTCACCTTAGTGTTAATTGTAAAGCCATATTTGTTTCAGAGTGCTATTCCCATTCACCAGATGCTGTAGCAGTATGGTTTATACTGGCACGTGCGTCGTTCTTTATTGATTTTAAATACTATGCAACACTGACTTTAAAAGAACAACTTGGAATGTTTAATACTCATTACTCATTTATTTCATAGGAAGGTTTTGGTTTCACGGTCACCCACCCCTTTTCTTCACACTGGAAATCCAAACCACCAGGTTGTCATCTGTAATTCCTGTGGGACAACTTTAACTACAACAAAGCACTGTCAAAATAACAGCTGATCCTTTTCACACTAAGCCCTGAACTTTCCAGACCCTCTTTGTTTTTCTGCCCCATATGCCATTAGCCTATTCATTGTCCAGGAGTCCTGCTCAGTGTGTGATTAGTCATTGGCTAATCTGACTCTCAGTTATTGGAGCCCTCAATGCTGTAACAGGGGAGCCAGTAAGAGAACCCGTAGTGGGACCCCTGTGCAAGATGCATGGAAGCATATAGAGGATAGATAGATAGATAGATAGATAGATAGATAGATAGATAGATACATAGATAGATAGATAACCTTTGTATATACCTGGGAAATATGTAATAAAAGCAGCAGTATTAAGGATAACTCTACACGTTATATCATCATATCCTTGCCAGTGGCCAAATGTAGGCCAAAATCAATACTCCATTAACCTCTATGGGAGATGATGCTTATATCATTAGCTTGTGTGTGATGATGATGATGATGATGATGATGATGATGATATAGATTAATAAAATATTTAGGCTGTGTGTATGGTTGTGTGCCATGACCAAATTAGATCTGTGGGAACAAGATCATTTAGCTTCACATTTCAGAATCAAAGTTAATAAAAATGGAGTGGCTTCACTGTATGATAGGAAATAAAACGTGCGTTTCTGTTCTCCCTGTATCTTCCGCATGTATTTTTCTTTACTGGTACACATTCATCTCGTGTTTTCTTTTTCCTCCTTTGTCCTTTGTAAAAAGGGTCAGGTCCTTTCTTTGATTTTCATGTGTAGTATGAAGTCAGACTGAAATGAAAGTGAATTGCTGCAAACACACAAGTGTACTCTTTGTTTGCATGTGTTTCGATTAGTGCACCTACATGGTCAAAATGGTGTGATCAGTGTAACAGGCCGTTAACCAGCTGGGGCACTGATGCTGTTAAACATTGCTTAGCCCTATTTATGACTTTGAATCTCTGATCTTCGACAGTCTGATTTGCCATCATCACATTTGAAAGAAAGATAGCTAACAGAAGCTAGACCCACTCTTTTCTATATAACGGCATGATGGGTCTTCCCAAATGTTGTAAAGGGACACATGGATTAAGTCATTAACGGTGAATGTGGTTTGTTAAAAGAGGGAACACATTTTTTAAAATGATATCAACTGTATGACATTTATCCAGTCAGGAGGGAAATGCACACACAGGACTTAGGCTAAAACACTTTTTCATGACTGTGTCTAAAATCTGTTTTATCCTCCTTTTAAAATTGTTAATTTATATTTTAATATATATATATATATATATATATATATACTGTATATATATATACTGTATTTATTTAAATTTCCTTACACAAGAAGTGGGGAGAATTTCAATTACAGATCGACTGTAAGGGAACACTTGTGTCGCACCATCCAGCCTGGATTTGCTGAAACTACAGGAATCCTTCCCGTAGAAGCCTGACTTTTTCAACGGTGCCAGAGAAACACTGGAATTTACAGCATGAAAAGCACATGGTTCTTGAATTTCATGGTAAAGCATGAATCAAGCCTTAGGCCCGTTACACGCTCATACTCCAGCCCAGGTGTATTTCATACACAGATTTCTGCATCCATAGCAAACTTGTAGCTCCGCTTCCTTGGGGCCTGGAAGGAGGTTGCAGTGGACTTCACAGCAGTCATCTTGATGCAAAATCTGGACTGTACACATTGCTCCCTTAAGACTGCATGAATCACCTCGTGTATCTTACCCTCTGCATTGTTCTGCTCAGATAGCCTATATATCACCTGCAAAATGTACGCGCTCTCTTCACTTATAACATGCACGCATTTTCCTCTTTTTTTACCCATCCACAAAAAGACACGATATTCTTGACTTTTCAGTGTCACAGTTGGGCCAGAGAACGCCGCACTCGTCGAACCTTTTCACCCGTCTGTAACGACGCTCCCTGTGCGAGCGTCCTCTTTTCCTCTGGTGGCATTACGCTCCATCTCTCAGTAAAGTCATCCAAAACTGAGCTCGTGCTGTTCTGTCGATCCTCTTTGTGCTGAACAGGAAAAATGTTAGAGTCACATGTTCATGCTTGTGTGAAATGATGGAATGAACGTCTATTTTCTTCCAAGTAAGTCATCTGTTACAAAGTTATTACTAGAAGCCATGCTCAAACTGTGTGTGTGTGTGAGTAAATTCTAAGGAGTGCTCTCTATGCTGTTTTGGTGTGGTATAGATATATTTACTCCAAAATTGTTTTTATCTTTTAGTTTCATTTTTACTCAACATTTTCTGTCCTCCTTTAATCTTCTGTTAAATTTACACATATTCTATTAGTAACAAATACTACTAGAATAATGGAGAAAGAAATGCAAAAGGAAGAAATATATAACAGCGATTATTTTAAAACTGTTTTTATTATACCAGATTTAGTTGTTCAGCCGAAACATTTTACTGTGGTGTCAGAAACACATTATTGCAATGCATTTAAATCAACTACAGTGAATAATAAAATCTTAACTAAGAGAATAGAATACAATTGTGATTATTCTGCTAAGACACGAATGTAAAGAGTAATTCTTCTCAGCTTCTCAGAAATACAGCAGCCTTTCTCTCCCGTCGCCGCTCTTTAAACACGCACATTCGCACGAGCGCCAAGCAGAACACTTGACTGCATTTGTAATTGTAGATTCATTATTTTTAATTCAATTCAATTTAATTGTCAAAATCACAATTTAAAAAAGGTATTTCCAAATACAGGAGCACATGTAAACACATTTCCAGAATGATGTGTGTGTGTGTGTGTGTGTGTGTGTGTGTGTGTGTGTGTGTGTGTGTGTGTGTGTGTGTGTGTGTCCTTGCTGAACACAGTTATGCCTGGGTATGCCGGCCTGCATGCAGCGTGTTTGTCCAATTTAAGTCCCTCTGCTGCCGAATCCCTTTTAGTTAAGCCCAGACCCCCCCCCTTCGCTCTCAGTACCTTTGGTTTATACAGCTGCCTCAAAACCTAACGACACACACACACACACACACAC
>JAVQJF010014361.1:0-13080 GCA_036023855.1 Gadopsis marmoratus | reverse complement strand
ATGTGATGCACGCCTCAGCCTGAGGTCGACTGCGCACTCGTTGACATCTGCGGTCACTGCGCCACATAGTGACAGGGAGAGGTATGGGCTCTCAGCGCCCGAAGTCGCAGCGCGCGTGCTTCGACGTGCACGTGCCCCGACGTGCACATACCCGACGTGCACAGGCCTGCGAGGGCCCGTTCAACGCTGCTTGCAGCTTTAATTAAAATGTTATAACTTGATCCTTGTCATGGTGAGGTTGCCAGGCAACCAGCAGAGACTCCAGTTACTGTGCATGACCAACAAAAAACTCCTGCACATAACCCCCCATGAAACCACAACTTGTTGTTTGTACAACTTCATAACATGTGTGAACTTTAGAGGTGCTCATATGCAGATTTGGTTTCCTTTGGGCGAAGCTAGGCTAGCTGTTTCTCCATGTTCCCAGCCTTTATGCAAACCTAAGCTAACCGACTGCTGACATGAGAGTGGTATCCATCTTATCTAACTCTCAGCAAGAAATTTCCCAAAATGTTGAATTATTCCTTTAACTGACATCTGTCCCCTGAAACTGGAGGACTGAATCTCGAAACAGCTGAACTAGAATGGCTTTCACCTCAGCCAGAACGCTGAGTTTTAATCACAATAAAGCATTTTAGGGGAAAAAAGACCCATTAACATTAGGTTGTCAGTACTATAAGTGATTCTAATTAAACTGCAGGGATTGATCTTAACAACACTTTCTCTTAAAGGGTTTCTAATTTTGCTTTAGTGCACCAGCCACTCTGCATCAATTCAATATCTGATTTTTTGAGTGTTACCTCTTGCCACTCCAGAACACCGTTCCATGCTACGATCTTACTGGCCACACCTTGCGGCTGTCCAATTGCATTTGCATTGCCTTGAGCACCAGACACGCCAGCCTGTCAAGAAATAAAAGAAGAGGAGGGAGTTACATGTAGTGTACTAGTAGAATTTAAGATGAGACCAGGACCTTTACCAGTCAGAAATATAAGTGTACTTGTCAATTCACAAGACAAACACAGACTAATAGATGATTTTCATAAAGTTAATATCATAAAACATGTAATTCTGAAGATCTGATTAAAGTGGATCAAAACATTAAGGATTTGGCAAATTCAAATCAATTGAATCTATATTAATGCGAGATTCTCAAGTATGCTGTACTACTAGAGAGAAAAATGAATGAATGAATTTGAAAACTGAGTAAAACAACACTGTACTCACAATGATTTTCTAGGGAACATCGTCTGGTTTTGATCGGAGTGGGTTAGTCTGCAAACGCAACTCTAGGCTTCTGGTGGTACAGCATCACATATTAAAGCCTTAACTCTCTGATTTCTAACTTGAGCAGGGCCACTAGAAAATATCAATGATTTAAACATTGATAGTGTTTACGAGGGAGTGAGAATAGCAAATCAAGTCTTCAGCTGAGCGCCATGAGTTATTTAAACTCCACAGAATGTTGCCTATGATGAACTTGAACAAGATTAACAGCAAACACGTCACATGAAAGGATCATGTCACGAATCAGAGACAAGTTATCCAAAACGTTCATTTTTGACTCAAACAAATAAATTAGTCATTAGGAGACGCGTTGTTCACATCAGGTCGACAGCAAAGATAAAACCTTTTCTGTCTTTTGGAGATCTGGAGATTGTCTTGCATGCTTTTATTACCCCACATCTAGACTTCTGTAACTCTCTCTATGTGGGAGTCAGTCAGTCTTCCCTAGCTCGCCTGCAGCTCCCATACTTCAAAATGCAGCAGCGAGACGCTTCACTGGTAGTAAGAAGAGAGACCTGAACCTCCCTTCACTGGTTGCCAGTGAACATTTTAAAGCTCTGCATGGTTTGGCATGAGCCTACATCTCTGATTTCTTTGGTCTATATTCTACATCCAGACCCCTGAGATCCCCTGATCAGTTACTCCTCACTATTAAACTACTGCTACCAGAATTCAAAGGTGATCAAGCGTTCTCCATTGCAGCTTCCCCCCTCACTGTCATATCTTCCCCATCTATCTCAACTTTTAAACAACTGCACTTGAGTGATCATATTTTTTCCCCAATAGAACAATAAAATAGTTTTAATTTTGTCTGCTACAATTATTTACCTATTATTAATTACACTTTACATTTACCTGTATAGCACGTTGGTCAACACCTATTGTGTTTAAATGTGTTCTGTAAATAAATTTGACTCGGCCACTGGTCGGGAAGTGCGTTACGCTGTTGTTTGGTTGGTTAGATCATCACCGTTAATTGTGTTTGTCTGAACTCAATCTCAAGGGAGTTCATGTAAAAAATGCTGGCGTCAACTGATGGCCCTGGAGGTAAATATCTATACAAATAATATCTAATCAAATATCTATCAGAAATGTTTATCTAATTTGAATTTAAAGTGCGAGACATGCAACAAAACCTTGGTTGGGATTTTAAACTGTATCTATAGCACCCCCTTTTTCAAATGTTAGCAATACAGTAAAGAGATGCCACAGTTCACCAACAGGAACTCGACCCGTCATGTGGAGCTTCCCATAAACTGAACTTTTTAGGCCTGTGATCTACATACCAGAAAGTTTGGCATATACGTCACTGAAAGGTTTACACAGACAAATAAAAGACAAGGCAGCAATACATGTGTGTAGGATACTCTAAATTAGAATATAACCTGTATATTGAAACACACATTTCAGTGTTTATCTAAACATATGTCCTGCACTTTTAAAAGTATAGGTCAACATTTTTGGAATTTATTAATTTTAATGCCGCGTGTCAAATGAGAAGATTGGTACCATTCTCCGATATTACAGTGGTATTGATCTTCTCATCTAACTCTTGGTAAAAAAGCAAATAATTATATTTCCCAAAAAACATTGAACTATTTTTTTTATTGCTGTGTTTGCCATGTTGGTTAATGAACGTCTGCAGGTTTTGTGTCAGTCTCATAAAGTGGACGGAGAAAAAAACAAAAACAGATGGTATAGGTGTTATAGATTTTATTTTGATTATCGTAACTTACCATGTTGGACTGTGCTGAAGGCACTGTGGGCTGATTCGGCGTGGGTTGCTGCTGAGGTGGCACCTGCGGCTGCTGATTGGGTACAGGCTGTCCTGGGGGTGGGGCTGACTGCTGCTGATTGGGAGCAACTTGTTGCTGTGGCATCATGGGCTGTGTTGCTGTGGTGACTGTTGATATGCTGGGCTGATTGAGCTTCACCCCAGAGGATGGGATGGTTGGCTGATTGGAGAATGGAGGACCTGGATTGACCATTCCTGGGACTGGAGGAGGGAGAGGGAACACAGCAAAAATCAGAACAGATACCACTTTTCCATTACAGACCACTGCTCTCACACATACAGTATGCAGACATAGAGACACTGGAACTACTGAAAAGGTTGGCTGACATAAATTGTTCACAAAGACCCACAGAGTCCACTGGTAACTCACAGCGACTCTTCTGGCTGTTCGCTGCCTCCACGGCCATCTGTGCAGCCACCTGAGCAGCAGTCATAGGGGACGGATTCTGTCAGCAAGCAGATTAAAGGAAGACAATGCTGGATAAAATGTTTTAGGGAAGGAACATAAACACCACTGTCTGAAACTGAGCCAAAAGCAAGCGGCAGGAATTAATCTCCAGGCAGCCTTACGTTGTGTGGCTGCTTGCCCATTACCTGATAGGGGTGAGGTGTGTTAATGGGTGGGGCGGGCTGCGAAGCTCCACCAAGAGGCTGACTGACAGGCAGTGGCTGAGGGGGGAGGACAGGTTTGAGCGGCCCAGGTCCTCCACCTGAGGAAACTGGAGAAAGACAGTAGCTTAGAGTTTTTATACAGCTCTGAGATGTAAAAATTAAGAATCCTCTAAAGATGCAATGTAGGAGTAAAATAGTGCTTCGCTAAAACTGAAGGATGAGACATATTTATAAAGGATTCCCTCCTACTCACAGAAAAGTGTGGGAGTAACCATTAAGAATAGCAAAAAAAAAAAAGGGTTTAATTACAACTGCTGAAGCTACTGCAAACTAAAGAATCACTGCACACGATGAATCGCATCATCTTACATTGAAATTGTGTGAAACTTTTAATACCTCCAGCAGTAATTAACAGGTGTGAAATTACCAACTAGTATCTTTAGTGGGGCAAATGAAGACTGAAGCTTGGAGGAAAGTCTGCAGCTGGTAGAGGAGGTAACTCAGAGAAAACAACTAATAAAAGGGCAATTTAGCAACACAGTGAAAAGTGCAGATAAAAGAAAGATGCATGGAAAGAGATAACCAACAACATTAATGCCAGCTTCACAGTCATCTGCAGCACTGCAGAATGCAGAGAAATGTGTTGTAATATCCTATGAAAGGGTGTCTAGCGATAAGAAGCTTACAATAATGCAGCTGCTACAACTGGGAAACTAGAAAACTAAAGTGCACTTTTCTGCATGTTGCTATATAACAAATTCTTAATCATGAACCATGCTATTCTGTACAAGCAGACTCCTCTTCCTGTCCTAGAAGGTGTGTGCTTGTGTTCAGCTCAATAGTATAAGGAAGTTAAGATCGATCTATATAGCACTTTTCAAAACGGAAGCTACAAAATGCTTCACGGTATATTTTTGTATTTGCATTTACTGTAGTCTTCCAGGATCATAACTGGCTGGAAAATTAATTCAATCAAGGAACAAGGTAAGCATCTATTATTAAAGCTGCACTGATTGATTGTTTTGGACACTTGTGGGAAGACGAGCTCCACTACTAGCTGACAGACACACACCTTTGACATAGCATTTCTTAATAAAGTTGTTATGGCCAACCTGCTGGCTTTAGCTTTCATTACTCTGTTAGCTGTGGTTTGGTCTCCGCTCACTTCTGAGAAAAATCTGTCTCTTTAGCTGCTGGATAGTGTCTGCACCAACCAGTTGCTAATTTCGTCTGACATTTAATACTGGGGAAGTAGAATACAGTAAAACCAATTTGATCAGGGGCATTTTGATAGACATTCGTAAAGATTGAGTAATGACCCTATTGGTGCATAAGCCACCTGCAGGGTTTAATGATAGAGTTTATCCCTAATGGTGTAAATGAAGGAATGAACTGCTTTACCAGTGAACCTCAAAAGAAATCCTTATTAAATCTGTAAACTCTTATTCACAGACAAAGATTCAAATGGGAGGGCGTCACATCAATCACACAAATTAACAAATATTGTTAAAAACATCCTCACAGTCTAATGCAATGCTATGTCTGTCAGTAGAGATTTTAATTGATTTTGCCAGACTGGTCTCAGCACAGTGGCCCCCACACAAACAAGGTGTTAAATGATGTTTCTCACCAGGAAGCGAGATGCCTCTGACTAGGACCATGTGAAAGGGGTCCTGGCTGTAGTCTGGATGGGGTTCAACTGCACCTGCTACTGAAGACGCCCGCTCAAACAAAGCTCTTAGAGCGGGCAGTTTCCGAGGAGCCACCACGGAGAAGTGGATTCCTCTCTAAGAAATATGAAAACAGTACATTCAATTTTTTCCCTTACCTATTAACTAAAGGAAATCAAATACAAATATCACTAATACTACCCCATTCATAGAATTCTTACAACAAAAATAATGACAATTAAGTTTGTCAAACCTAATTAAGCACATAATGGAGACAATATCAGTGATAACTCACATCCCTGATGATTTTGACCAAGTTGTCTGCTGTGCATCCGGTGTAGCTGACACTCTCCACAGCCGGAAGCAGGTATGGAGGAGAGTTACACAGCAGCACACACACCTTGTGGGTTTGGCCTCTGGCAAAGGTAGAAAGAGGGGAAAGCAAAAAGTTGAGCTTTTCATCATCACCCATTCATTTGCTAACTTATGGTGTCTTATGGTTTAATTTAATGTACGAATTTGGAGGATATTTCCACAGACTTTAATCCAGTCAGAGTTTATTGGAGCCAGTTTATGGAAGGCATCAGAGGAACTACAGGAAAAACACGTCCATGCTGGCTTCATCACTCAGTTGTGGCGGTTGCCACTTAGTGCAGTCGATCTGTTTACAGCTGCTGCAAAGGAGACACTTAAACTGTGTGTATTTTTTCAAGGTTTCCTTGCCTTTAGTAGGTCGACGTCAAACAATAGGAAAACCTCTCACTGAGATACCTCACTGACACCGTACTATGAAGCAAAAAGACGACAATTTTATCCATTAACAAGGTTCTGTCAACCTGATCGCTCACACAGACTGAATTACTTTATCATGATCAAACAAGACATACTTACAAGGTGTAATCGGCTAAGTGTTACATACTTTTTAAAGAAGCAAGAGATTGTTTAGTAATGATCCCTCCATTGGAGGCCAGTGACTGTACTTAAGTAGATTGTTCTAAGGAATTAGTGAGTGGTGTGAAAGAAAAAGACTGCCTTACATTTGCTCCCTCATCTTCTTAAAGTCATCAAAGAGCTGCAAGGCCACAGAGAGGCCCTCTGCAATTAGACTACAGCTTTCTGCTCCACCTCCCATAAACCTGTGGTGCAAAACAGGGTGAAATTTCATATTTGCAAAATCACACTGTCTCATTTATCTCTTATTATAAAACAAGGGAATATAAAAGTACAAGAATGTCAACTTTGTAATAATCAGGTAACAACTTACTGGATGCTGTCGATCCACGAGACAAACTCAAAGGCAGAGCTGGTTGGTGCGTGACACTGGACATATGACTCAGGAGCACAGTCCACTGTGTTGAACACTACAAGACCGTACTGTGTCCCTCCATACTAGAAGGACAAAAGACACATATATGTTAACAAATGCGTTTCCAAGCAATTATAATCTGAAACCACTGACAAAGAATGTAAATTCAAACTTTAAAAACACTCACATCTCCACCAAAATCTGTTTCTGCTGGGGGCCCTCCATTGAAATATCTAAAAATAAAACAAGCATTTAGACATGACTAGATGAATAATAGAGGGATAACTTTGCAAAGGAGGAGTGCCACAGTGTTCTTACTCAATAGCTGGTAGTATGTAATTTTTCCTCAGAGATTCAAAGTAGGGTCCAAGATTTGCCGTCCCTTCGATAACAAACACCACATCAGCCACCTGGTTGTTCCCAGGCTTAATGGATGGCTCCATTAGTGCCGAACCTGCCACAATGGATCTGGACAAGAAGAGGGGACAGACATCCCATTTATATATATAAAACTCTCAATGAGAGAGGAACTTTCCCAGGGGACGATAAACCTTTTGAAGGTTTCAGAAACCTTACCTCTGTTTGAAAAGGAGAAAGTAAGAGGTAAATGCATACCCAAGGTCTTAACTCCAGTGCAAAGTAACACAACACCACTTTAAAAAGCACCCAAACTTCCCAATACTCAATGCTACTGGCTGCATGGAAAATACTCTGGGACACAGAGAAAAAAACAAGTCCAATGTGACCTTGGTTTTTTTCCTTTCAGAATGTTCCCTTCCTCTATTCGTAAATGTTACACATTCAGAAAAGCATCACACATGTAAATAAAGTTAATGTTTTATAAGAATAAGCACCGTTTGTGGATTCGAGTTCTGCTGAACCCGAGAGAGGAAATGGGAAGACAGAAACAGCACTGTGAAAAACCAAAACCAAACACTTCCACACTATCGAAGCACACCCAAATTATTACTATTAATTAAACGGCAAAATGTAAAGTTTACAGAATTCCTTTACACCCACAGCAGTTAATGTATATTATCACTGTGTTGCCACTCGCTCACACTGCATGCTGTTAGTTTTGTCCCCCTTTTTTCCCCTCTGAATTTATTCTGCCTATACCAGTTCATTTCTTAAAATTAAGCATTTTTCCAAACTTTCAAGGGTCGAACCCTGTAGACAGCCAGAGTTGCTGTGCACCGGCGGCCAGCCTGGCTAACGAGGTAACATCAAATCCAACCTGACCGACTGCTAAAACAAATCACTCATGCCTGACTAACACTATTGGAGTATTTGAGTGTAGAAGTAGTTCACTGGTGAGCCAGCAAGCACGCAACGCGAAAGCTAAAGCAGTCTGCACGGCCAAAACACCCGAACCGCAGCGCTCTTCGTTGGTTACTGTTAGCTAGCTAGCTAGGTAAACATCAGTGAGCGATTTCAGCGAACACAGTGAAAATAACCGCATTAACTAGCCGGCCGCCACGCAGCCAGACAGCGACGTGGACTGACCTGGTGGTGTACGGCTGCCAGTCGAGTCGTGGGACCACTTGAACGCGAATATAACATGAAATTTGCTCGAATTAGCGCGGAATACACAGCATTTCCAACATTGTTGTATTTTTGACGGAAGTGACGCGTCGGCCTTCTTCTTCTTCCTCGCCTTGCTGCCCGTTGTACGCGTGCGCGCCAGACGCTCCGGGGTCGAGTGCTGCCGCCCACAGCTCGGACCTCAAATCGCGCTCGACTTTCCAACGTGGGGGGGAAAGTACGGCATCCGCAAAGGACAAAAGTGTCCTTCACGAGCTCGTGTTCGTCACGCCGCAGGCAAGGTAAGGCGAGCTCATTTGATAATGGGACCATGTAAAGTGCTTTACATGAAATATAAAAAAAAAATACCACACATTGATACAGAGATCAAAAGACATAATATGATTTTAACAGAGTCAAATAAAATACAACAGGGCCTATTACAGCGCAGTTACAGCGCAGTGCAAGGTATGAATTAATATGCCCTAGATGAAAACAGTGGCAAATAGAAAAGCTTCACATCCTGATGTTAAAGAACTGTGTGTTGGAGCAGACCTCTAGTTTTCTGGGATGCTGTTCCAGGTATGTGGCGTATAAAAGCTCAGTGCTGCTGCTTCTTGTTAGGTTTGTCTCTGAATAAGCACACCTGTCCCAGATGCCCTGATGTCTGGATGGTTCATAAGATTGCAGCCAGTAAGAAATGTATTTTGGCCCTAAAACATGCACTGTTTCTTAAGCAGAAGTAGTATTGCAGCACACAGGAAGCCAGTGCAGAGATCTGAGAACTGGAGTGATGTGTTCCACGTTCGTGAACAGGATTGTTGTCTGATCCATTTTTTAGAGAGACTAGTAAATACATCATAAGTAGTCAAGTGTACAGACATTTTTCACACCATTTTAAAGGGGAAAATATCTAGTTTTACAGTATCTGAACAATTCTGTCAGAAAACTAATTAAATTGAATTAGACATTTTAAATGTGCAGCCCTACTGTACCTAATTGAGATGACAGCTGCTAATGTCTTTTAGCTTTCTATTTATACTTGTGCATCCAGTGAAGTTCAATTCATTCAATTTCTCTGGCTGCATTCCTATTGAGCCAACTGCTTACTGTAAAACAAATGCACTTTATAGATTCCCACACTGAGTGTAAATGAAGCAGAATTAAAAACAGCAGCAGAATTAATGCTACTACAAGACCTGCTAGCCCCTAGGGTTTACTGAATACTGAACTTCAGCATGTTTCTTGTAGTGAACACATAGAAAGCCAGGTGCCGTCTCAAACCTGCACTACTCAAGAATCAGTGCATTCTAGACAAATCCCCTGCAGTGTGTTACAGTTTTGCAGGAGCCATGAGAAAATCATGCGAGATGTGTCCATTTGATGAAAGGAAAAGTACAATTAAGACTCCAGAGACACATGACGCTTCTCAAACCTGAAGGTACTTGACTTGACATTTTTCAGACACTGATGTTTCGCCTTTTATGTTTGAAACAGCTCTGCACGAACACTGGGTATTTTGAAGTGCTGTTGAACCAGATCTCCAGGAGATGTCAGCAAACTACAGTAAGTACAGTAGATGTCCGGTCTTTATCAGAGAGACAGTGTTACAGGTTGTAACTTAAAGGGCCTTTTCTTCACTGAGCACCAGAAAGCCTTTATGATGGTGTATCTATAGTATGTATATATTTAGACTGAATAAAGTTACATAAAGGAAAGCTCCAGGGACACTACCCATGATGTACTTAGTTTCTTTCTTAGTAGTTTCTTTCCTTAGAAAATGTATCTTCCAACCATTATGTTAATGATATATAAATGTTTGTGTTTTGATACTTGAACCACTGAGCCTGGTTGTCAGGTTTAGCTGGTTTGCGTTTTTTCCATTTCCTAGTTTTTCCATTGAACTATTTCTCCCCAACACTTGCCCATCCTCCAATACCTGAAAACAGGAGCATAATTACTACAGCAGCTATCAGCATGCTAACCTTCTGTCAGATCAGCACAATGCACCAGCAGCTAACCTGTAGTTCACTAACAAAGACCACGCCAACAAAGATCTATATTTAGAATGGTTTATTGCATATTACGGATGGAAGAGAGCAAAGGTGATGTAGGAGGGGATGGACTAAGGGTTTGGAGGGATTTAGGGAGGGAGGGGGGAGAGATGAGGGGATGGGTGTGAGGGTCGAGGATGAAGAGATGAGGGTTGAGTCCAGTTGAAAGAAGTAGATGGGTTGTGTTGGACCAGACTGGTTGGTCTTGCTGCATTTGAGGTGGTAGATGATGGTGTCGGAAGAATGGATGGAGATGGCTACATCAGATGACAGACATGGCTACGTGTCAAGATGGATGGAAGTTGAGGGTAGAAGTGGTGAGCTCTGAGCAGCGCAGAAAGCCGAAGAATGCCAGTAGGAACATTGAATCTAAGGCTTTGTCTATCGGTGGAGACAGATAGCCTGTGCGGAGAGTTTTGATGGTCCGGGGGCGGGGAGGTCCGAAGTCAGGGGCTGACGTTTTGCCCTGGCATGTGGTTCGGCCTTGCAGAGACCTTTGATCAACATGCTGATGTGTGAGTGGGACAAGGCTGAACACGATGCCCCTGAGGAAAGATTAATGAAGAAGTTTAGTCCACTGATGTAGACTTTTATGGTAGAAGATTTAATCTTGAAAATGGAATGGGTGAAAGTGTTGAAGCCACAGAGAGTCAGAGCATCTAATGGAGGGAATGACTATGGGAGGCATAGAGTGTTCTGGGGGCGACGCTGTTGAGGATGGCATCTTGTGCAGTGGTGACAACATGTTCCAGCTGCAGGGTCAGTTGAAGATCGTTGGCTGAAAACGGTGGGACTGGAGTCGGAAGAGGGTTCGGCAGCTGGTGCCAATTGTCTGAATTTCTGAAACGAGAAGCAAGAAAGTGAGTCAGCAATTTAGTTTTTGTGACCTGGGATGTGGGAGGCTTGGATGATGAACTGGTGCTGGGCCGAAGCTCATCTTCTTCGGACAGATCGCTGTCTGCAGGGTTGAGGAGGAGTTCCTGATCCATGGTTTTATAAAGTAAGTTTTGTTGTACTAGTCTGTCAGGGGTCACGTGAACACCTGAGTCAAACGAGAAGTGAACGGAGAAGGTGTGCTATTGTGCGGAAATGGGATGTGTTCAAGGTGTGGTCTTTGTTCCCGAACCTTCATTTGTTGCAGTGTTTATGTGTGTTCAACAATAGGATCTAGTCCCCCGTGGCACTGCCAGCCACTCATCTTAGCACAGCATTCAGCAAAGGGCTTCAGAGCTCATCAAACTCAAAACACTCTCACAGAAACAATGCTCCATATCAACTTAACCCAAAATCTAGGGAGGGCAACAAGCTGCAGGCTCAAAAGGCTTTTCCATTTGGGCGTCAATAAGCAGGTCCGCTTCCGATGACCTAAGAAAAGTTAAAAGTTTATGCCCAAGACGACCTCCTGGATGCAAACATTAAACCCCCAACAGAGCTTTTTATTCTGACTGAGCTACATGACCAAATTAAACTGACAGAACGGATCGTGAATGTTTGTGTGTGCGTAGGTACCCTTTTACTTTGCAACTCTGACGCTTTCTGACGCTCAGGGGGATATGCTGTGTGTCTCGCAGCTTTGAACTTTGAACACACACACACACACAGTGCTAGCAGTTGCCAAGCAATTACAGAAAGCTTGCTCTCTGGGTGTGCATTTGGAAAACCAAACTATGTTTTCTCTTTTTTTCCCCCCATTTTATTTTTTGTTTGGTCAGAAGATGACATAATAAAAATCTGAATGAGAAATATGGTTGGTGCCTCTGCGCTCTATGTCTGCGAGGTCCAGGTGGTGTGGTAAAGACAATCCATCTCCTGACCGTGGTACCCAGCTGGGATGCTGAGGGCCAGATGGTCTGCTCACAACAGGTAATCACAGCCAGCGTACTGATACGCTGACATCCACACAAATGGGCTACCAGAACTACCCAGAGCATTGGGGATGCTGTGATAGTACCCGCCCATGCCAGTCTCTGGGTTTTTTTCTGACACTGGTGCTGTGCAGTAGAAGTAGTATATGGATATGAATGGATTTCCTTCCATTCCTGTAATGGCAAGACAAGATTCTTTCATTCATTTTGTAAAGAATCCCACATTCATAAACAAATTTTTAGCATTCCTCATTCGAGGCCATGGTAGGAGAGAGATAATGTCAAAGGATATTTCACAAAAGTTTCAGTTTGTTAGGTGAATATCATTAAGCTCTTCCATGAAAGCAATTTATAAAGAAGGTCATATCCTGGGCCCCCAGCTCCTGTATTAATACACTTTTCCCCTGAAGAAGCAAGCTACTTTAAAACTCCTGCTGGATGAGGTTTCCACTTGTATGCATTCACTGAATTCATTATTTTGAAAGGTTTTGGGTATTATTTATAGTGTTGGAATAAAATGTTAAAAACTGTATACGTGGCATAATAAGTGGTGTTATAAAAAGGTCGGCGTCCCTTTGCGCAGAACTTTCAAGATGAGAAAACAAAAGTTTGGAGCCCAGTCACAAAAGGTTTGTGGCGCGTCGGTAATGCTGGTAATGCAGGTAATGCTGCACATTCATGCAGATGGTCATGTCAGGAAGAATTGTAAAACCAAAGTATCACCCAAAGCTATTGCATTCATCTTTAATGATGCAAGGGAATTCATTATCGTTATGTATAATAATCAGATATATTAGCAATAATAACTAATGCCTTGCTGTCATCTTACTTTAAATAAATCCCTCCAGTGTGACAAACCGCACCTCCCCCCGTCTCTAACTTGCACCCCCTCCCTCTCTGCCTCTTTCAGCTCACTGAACTGAGTGAAATGTCTTTCTGACTAAATTATTATTTTTTTTTTTTTGCA
>JAVQJF010014357.1:0-62613 GCA_036023855.1 Gadopsis marmoratus | reverse complement strand
TAAAAGTTGTTTTGTTTAACATTATTTTCCGTGTGGCATCTTACGGTTTTACTCTTGGACCCCCCCCCCCCCCCCCCCCGATGTTCTGATGTCCTGTAAACCTTGAGCCACCCACATTTGGTTTTATCACCCCCTCTGCCACAAATGTACATGCCGACTCTGGATGATTTTTGCTTTAAACATAAAAACAAACCAACAAACCACAACAGTGAAGTGATCTGATATCAATATCACCCCACAAGCAGTGCCGTTTCCCAGTTTCTGTTGTGCAGACCTAAGATCAAACACAGCACTGATATGAGTTTGACCTAAAGGGGGCATGGACTCTCTCGGGAGGATTTACTGTGGGCCAAGTGAGAGCCAATCAACGCTCCATTCAAACAGAACGATGGGACCGAACAGGCAGATATGCTCGCATGTGTGTTCGGCTCTGCGCCGCTTGTGCTCCATCTCCCAGAGTCCAAAGTATCCTGTGACACTTCAAGATCAGAGAACTCAGAAATTGGCACTTGTGAGCACCATTTACCAGGCTTTGATGTAAGATAATGGTTGAGGTTAAGGAAAGTGTTGCGGGTGGAAAATTGATCGAAAGTCGAACAATTGTCCACAACTATAATAGCACAAGGTTACTTGGACTCGTACATGGTTTTTCTATTGATTTTTATTTTTGCGCAGTCTCATGAATCGTCAAGGGGGGGATGTTACTGTCCTTTGCCCCACCAGAGTCCACATTGCCCCGCATGGAGAACGAGGTTTGGGATTGAGGCTAAAAGGTTGATTGCATTAGTGACTTCTATCAGGATTCATTTGAAGACTAGTTTAGAAACAAAGTGCTGGCTTTTGAACTCTGAGGGTGACCTTGACATTTGGGTATCCAAGCAATCTGACCCATTGGGATGTGTGTGTGTGTGTGTGTGTGTGTGTGTGTGTGTGTGTGTGTGTGTGTGTGTGTGTGTGTGTGTGTGTGTACGTGTTGGCTGCAGTAGATTTGCAAGAGCATACAGTAAAGAACAGCACGCAGAGTGAAGCTCTTTTTTGTGCTTTTTAAAGAAAAAATTCTCTCTGCAGTATTCATGAATTAATTACATGCAAAAGCAAGTTGCAATGGTGCGACAGATTTTGTGAAATGTTTTTTATACAGATATGATCTGGAAAACGGATAATAAAAACATGCAGAGTGAGGAGAAGTGGATGAGAGGGAGCAGTTTGAGGACACACGAGGAGGAGAGCCAGATCAAAAAGTAGGATAGAGGTTAGGAAAATATTCCCTCACACATGCATAGATACATACATGAACGGACACAAATGCACACCCCTGAGGGTGCACACATGACGAAGTTACTGCTCTGTGCTCACTGTGAAATAGAGCGTAGATGGCCACGGCGATGGTGTACATTATCATGGGAGTGAAGGAACAAAGGATGTGAAGGGCAAAAAAACTCACCATGAATTCTACATTTATTCATAACTGCAGAGCGAATCCGGGGGCATTCCATTATTCCTAATTTCACCTGTTATGTTTGAAAATATTTTAATCTTTGATTTTCTGGTCTGCTCACGTTGGAATTTGCTGTGCACACTTCCTCCATGTTTCAGTCGATTTTAAAACAACAGTGAGGTGCCCGTGTGTGAACACTGAAACAGGTTTTGCTTTCTGTAATCATTCCTCCTGCTCATACTGGCCTTTAAAGGATCCCTTCCTAAAACATTTTTAATGTGTGAAGCGACAGGGGAAACAAAATCGCCAGTGTGTGAAAAAGATTATTCCAAAGTTGGTTGGAATCAGATTTGATGCTTCAGAAGTTAAAGTTAAAATCAAATCACGTGGGTGTCTTTCAATGTTGCTGTTTCTCTAGTAAAAAATTCCGTCTTTGTGCTCCACGCACCTCTTTTGTAACCCGAGTTGTGAGTGAGACATATTGTGTGAAGGAGAGAAGGAGAACTATAAAGGAAAGCTTGTCTAGGCTAGGGAATAGTGACCTACATGGCAATATACAGTAAAATGAATTTCAGGCTGCATCCATCCCTGCTTGTTACGTCACTGTCTTCCCCAGAAGGCATAGGAAGGTAGAGACAGACTGGATTGCAACCTTCGGCTTTGTCCTTCACAAAACAATAGCTGTAATAATCTAACTTTCCCTCTGAGGTCAGTGGTAACAAACACACTCCGTCCCTCGGACACAAACTCACGTATTTGCACACACACGACGACGGTTCGATGGGACCACGGATTAAAGCGAACTGGCTTCAGAGCAGGATTGACGGACATAAACGTACTGTTCAGATATTGGTAGATGCTCTTTAGAGGCATTGTTCTCACCGCTATCCATGTCTGCCTTCCCCTCCTTTCTCTCATCTCCTCTCCTCTACATTCTTTTGTATGTGTGTGTGATGGATGGGCTGCTCTATCATGAGTAATACTAATATAGGCCTGTCTGCATGCGCTGGCTCTAGCCCTTGCAAATTGAATTTGTCAGAAGCCTATATATTTTTTTTTTTTTTTTTGTTCACTCCCTCACCTTTTTCGCTTTGTGTGTCTAAGGGTGTGTGACTAAGCTGGCTAGTTTTTACATCATCTAAATGCATTTTCATTATTCTCCTGTGTGTGGACCTTTTTGAACAAACCATTCTGTATTCAAACGACCTTGTATCGACCCAGATCATGTCAGCTTCAGCTGGAGAGAAAAGCCTGAGTACTGAATCCACAGCCTTTTCCTTTCTTATCCGCTCTTCATTCTTTAACTTTGTCAAGTCCCTGCTCTTGTTCTCTTTATTTTTCTCATTTTCAAACCCCTTCTATTTTTTCATGATATCTAGTTCCAAAATCGTATGTGGTTTTACCACACTGCTGCAGAACACTTACCCCTACCAAGTAGCAATTTTAAAAAATAGGCCCTTATTCTTTCTCCCTGTTCCCTCCCTGACTATGTCTGTGTGTGACTCCCATACTAAATGAGCCACTGTCCACTGCTGGCTGGGAGATGAAAGATGGACAGAGACAAGTCGTACCCCACTAGCTTACTCCCTCCCTCCCTCTCTTGTCTCGCTCTGTTTTTTACTCTCTCTCTCTCTCTCTCTCTCTCTCTCTCTCTCTCTCTCTCCTGCTGTCTTCCCTGCTGAGCTGTAATCTGACAGATGTTGAAAACAAATTTCTTAATTTTGACTGCGTTTCTCCTCATCTGCGTGTGTGCTTTGGCCAGCATGCAATGTGTGATCACGCATACACCTGGTGCATTTACACTTTGTTTGTCTCTCAGCCGTCAATATGCTGGTGAGGTGAAAGCTGGGTGTTATGATCCTGCCATGGCTGTCCAGCTGGCTGATGCCTGTCTGCTTGTTTGGATGGTAACACATTAACACGTGGGGAAACAACATAGACATCCCAGGTTCCAGATCCTTCTGCCTGCGATTGTATGGGAGCATTGCAGCTGAACATGGCTGTATCCGACCTGTAAAATGTTCCTTTTTTACAGCCTTTGGATCTTTTTACGGGTCGTTTACACACATTGTAGGCGTCTTGCTTCTTGGTATCTACAGTATTTCTTTATCACCCTCTCTCAATCATCTTGTCTGTTTCTATTTGTCTTTGCTGCACCAATTACAGTACCTCTCACCCAAGCTTATACCAATTCCATTCTCCTCTATCCCCTCCCTTCTCCTCCTCCTCATTCAATTTAATCCCATCAACACATTCTTTCCAGCCGTTCTTTTCCTCCAATGTGTTTTCTCACCTCTTCCTCACAACCCCATCTATCAGTTTTTCCTTCTCTCCTCACTCATCTCTCTGTGCCGTCACCATACTACCTTCCCCTCACTCTTTTTGAGCCCTATCATTAGGTCTCAGCTGTTCCAGAGAGAATGAGGGAGTCACTCTGACACCTTCAGTGGAGAAATTAGGTGGGAGGTATGATGGAAGGGAGCAAATAGGAGATAAAAAAGAAGAGAGCGAGTAAATTAAAAGCTGAAAAATATATCAAAATCTATTCCGCCGTTTGTCAAGACTAAAAAGAAAGACGCAAGAGATGCATGAGCGTGTGGTAAAAGTGCAGACGGGATTTCAGATTCATGAGGATGATGAATTCGGTGATTAAGAGAAGGATAAAAACGATGTCAGGAATCATGATGATGATGCACATGCTTGTGTTATTGTTAATCTGGGTATAGGATCAGGTAAGGGTGTGACACTATCTGTGATAGTAATATGCTGTTGGTATTTGCGTGGGTGAAGTAGCCATTACTCCCTACAGAAGACCTGTATGCATCTTGGTTATGGGTATGTTGTAACATATAATGGTTTGACTTTCAAACACATGGCTGCTCGAGCCATTCTATTTGTCTTTGGCAGCTCCGATTTTATGTTTGATTTTTGCTGTCACATGCACACAAACTGAAAAAAAAGAATTTGTACAATATCAATTATGTGCTACATCTGTACTGTGTGATAGGTTACATGTGCCAATGAATCAGTACGCATTTGCGAGCGAGAGAGAGAGAGAGATCTATCAAAATGACGCTTAAAGGTTCGTAGACTCGTATGCTGCTCAGCCAAAGTGGAGTACAATTCCCTTAGCTGATGCCTGGTACTCACACATCTATTTTAATTCCGCTGCTCACTGTCAGTCTTGCCTCACTAACATGTGATCAATATAGGCAGACACCCATGTAATCATGATAGATTGGATTCCTCTGAGCATGAAGCTAGTGACGTGGGCCAGGGGGATTGTGACATGTTTAGCGGGACGGTAGGACTGTTCTCATTAGACAGTGTTCCAGTGCGTTCTTGTTTCCAGAATTTCTGCAGCTCGGCATGTTCTCCGACATCCGAAGCTCAGATCGTTCATGCTGGACAATCTGGATAGTCTTCAGTCCACCTGCTAAATGCAGTGACAGAAATATGACCTTTTAAGTGACGTGGTAACTTATTAAATTCAAAAATTCTTAGTGTTTCCATGTTATTATTTCACACTGTAAATATTCATTAAGTACCTTTGGAGGGGAACGTTTTCTTTTTCAGCCTGGAGTCAAGGTAACATGGTAATCAGCATTCACTTCTCTTGATGTTGCCATTTCCTCTGTCTATCACATCTCACAGGCTGTGTGTGTGTGTTTGCTTAGCATTTTGTACACTTGTTTCAGTCACTTTTATTACAAGTGGAACATTACTATAATTCAGATCTATGCATTCTTATGGCTTATATCTGCATAGAATTACATCCTTTACTAAGGTAAATATATGCAGCACCTCCTAGAAAAGGCATGCCTTGAGAGATTGATGGACACAAATGGACGACCTGAATAATTGTCGTACAGTTGCTCTGGATACTGCAGACACTTTTCGTAAATTTCAATTTCAATTTCATCAGAAGGCGAGAAATTGTGAAATAACTAAGTCAAGTGCTAATGCTTAACAGTGTAGCACATCCACAGATCTCTCTGAGTTTAGATAAACCTTAAATAGATATTCATGTCAGACATCAGATAATTGAGGTTTATCTTCCTGTGGAGATTCTCTATATGGATTACTGCAATTTAATGAGGAGGGTTGCAATCATTAATGGTACCTGTATGTAATAAATATAAATATATACCTGTGTCTTTATGTACATAATATAAAGACACAGGTCTCACTTCATCATCAGCTACTCTACGTAGAAAGTTCAGGGTCGAATGGGATTTAACCCCTTAAGTCTCCTCCAGAAGCTTTTGGCTGTTCCACGGTCTAAACCGATACACAAGTGGGATCATTCCTTTGCTGCTGGGTCACCCAGACTGTGGAACAGCCTCCCTCTAAACATCAGGAGTAACTCCACAATTGAAACTTTGAAGACCCCCTCAAAGCTCTTTTCAACTTTTGGAACTTTTGGAGCTATACAGTCATCTTTACTGTTTGCTTGTAGAGTTTGTAGCTTCAGCTCCCTGGCAGTGCCACTTTCCAAAACACACAAACCCATCAACACCCACACCACAGTTGAACATACTCACACCTAGTTTCTCCAGCTTTCTCCAGAGTTTCACTGATGTTGTATGTATGTTTCACACAACTATGTTCTCTGATTCTCTGCATTCAAAGTAGATTTCCTTAATTGTTTTTCTGGCATGCTTTTCTCCTTAGAGGCCATCATTCCTTAAAAGATCTGAAATGTATGAAGGGTCATCTCATTAAAATGGCATAAAAGCAAACAATAACATGTTCAAATCAATTATTTTTCACACTGGAAGGAAGTGAAGGGAGATCAGCAAAGGGGTGCCAGCAACAGCAGCATTTTGAGCAAGCTGCAGACTGACTAATGTCAACATATAAGGAGTTACAGTAGTCTAGGTAAGAGGAAATATTGGTGTTAATAACGTTCTTCAGATCATGAGGAAACAATGAATACAATCAATCATTCTTGGCAAAACCCTAGAAAATAAGGCCCAGTTTGAATATAACATTAATAAGAATTAATGCCTTATCATATTTCGGACGTAAATGTACCATTACAGTGGATTTGATACGAGTGTGATATGAAGTGGAAGCATAGCCCGAGCTGTGGCGAATTTAAAATTTTCTGCAGCAGTTAACCTCCACAAAGCCAGACTGTTTGCTGTGTCGAGTCTGATGATACAACAAAAAATGCAACATTTCCTATGCTGACAAGCAAACATCACTGAATAACTCAAGCAAAGCATTTGCCAATCAACGCACAGTAGCGCCAGTAAAAACATGCAGATGATTTCCTCTGTTTTGAGTGGACTCCAGCAGGCACATTTGATGCTGTGTTGGCACTGTGTGCATTTATCCAGTGAATAACAAGCAAGTCACACTTGTTTAGTTTATAAAATCTGCAAATCAAATTTCATATGTCAGTCACAAGCTCCCAGTGAAAGCAATGTTCAGTACTCAAATCTATTTTTAAAACTATGCTAATTTGCACTGCAAGTGTGTGAATTATTATAGTCAGTAGTAGCCCAAAGCCACTTGATCACTGGTCCATCTAACCATTACATGGCCCATGCAGTTGTAAGAGTTATGCATTTTGTTTTCAATTATAATGATTATAATATTGTGAGAATTGTACTTCTGCTTAAATTGTTCCATACAGACTCAAAAATGGTCTGACATAATACAGATTAATGCCACAGTATTCTCTGCAATGTAGCCGCTGTGCTTATCCTATACATTGTATACATAGTAATATAACATAGAATGGCACAATCTGGATTGTGCCAGATCAATATGTATAAATGTATGGGGAGCCAATTTGAGAAATACTGATTAGTGTTGTTTTGTTTAGGGTGAGCCTTTCCTTTGAATACACATAATGATATGTAAAACTGTAGATATGCAGTATATGGCATTTCTACAAGTAAATTTAATGCTGAAATTCACAAGATGAAACCTCTGCAAAATATACCAATGCGGAATTTCAGTTAATTGTCAATAAGAAAAATGTAACTGCATAAAGTAATTAAAACTATTGTTACATTAATCATAATGGAGCACAAACAATGATGCTGCACTTTGTAACACAACATCAAAAACGTCCCAACAAAATAAAAGCTAGCGGGCTTGAAAATGTTAAAATGTTTATTGTATCACTGATGAAGGGCATTAAAAAAAAAAAAAATAGGCCAAATTAAAAGACTTCATCTGAGTCCTACCAGCCCGGTAGGACTCTTTATACCGTAAAATATTCTGTTGTGTCTATACATAACATTTATCTATGTCGGTGCAACGTACAGTGCCTGGCCAACAGATTTAACGCCCTTGAACAGGATTATCCTCCACCAAGAGGAGGCCTCCGGTCTCCTTCATCTATGGACAGCGCGGGGCAGTTGGACCAGCACCCCGAAGCAAGTCTGCCTTCCCCCGCAATCGCTCTGGCTCTGCGAGGGAAACCTGGGGTGTTGGTTACTCCGCCACATTGCACTCCTCCCACGCCTTCCTGCTTCACGACTGTGATCATAGGCCACTCCATAGTCCAGAATGTCAGGGTGAAGACGGTGAAAACGTACTGTTTTCCTGGTGCGAGGGTCCTGATTGAAATGTTATTGCTTCTCAGCCCTTACACCCCTGCTCGTGCTCAGACCTGCAGACCAGCTGTTGCTCTCGGTCCCCAGGGCAAGTCCTGGATACGTCATATCATCGTCGCCGTGTGATGAAGCCAACTGTCAGCTGAGACACCTAGAGCAAGAAGAAGTTCATGATCTGACATCGGCCTGCAGTATTTAGATCACAGCAGATTGCTATGAGGTAGCAAGCTTTTGATGAGCACTGTGTCGGTCGTGGCCGGTTTCAATTGAAAAACTGTAGACACGGTTGTTTCAAACAATTTCGTTATCGTTTAAATAAAAAAAACACTGTTTATTGTGTTATTGGCTGTAATTACCACACTCAAAAGGGGAAGCAGGGACACAGTGTGTCTTACCTGCCAAGATAAGCAAAAGATCCCTGTGAGCACAGTGTCTGTTTCAACTGATTTCATAAACAAACTGTATTTACTCTGAATTATGTCAAAATGTTTTTCATTTTTTCTGACTCGACTGTAAAAGAAACAAACATATACAATATATCCCTACTATATATTGCTTGGGGTGTTTGTCTGTGGAAACAGTTGCGATGTCTTTATTATGTCATCTGTCAAGCATCACTGGTTGTTTGATTGCCCTGTGTGCTACATTAGGGCCTCATAGTGTGGACATAGTTTTGTGCTGCATACTTAAACATTTTCCATCACCGTGTTAAGCTGCTGTGGTTTCAGAAGAACAGGAAGGTTCACAGGATGGGGGGGGCAGAATGGCAAAATAGGTTGCGGAAATGGCTTCCAGAAATTCAAATACTCATTATGAGGATGGGAGGGCGAGGAGAGGAGACGCGTCAGCCATGCTGCCAGACAGTGAAGGTTCACCTCAGCGCCCCACTAAGAGGGTGTTGGGCACGGCTAGAGAGGCTTGCTGTTCTCCTGTCTAACTCTGTCACAGCCTCCCTATGGGAGTCTGCCATGTGTCAGCAACCTTAATTACTACACCTCATCTCCTCAAAGATTAATGACACCTCTGTTCTCCAAGTATTTATCATCTTATCTGCTCATTTACATTCTGCTGCGCATATACTGTATGTGCGTGTGCCTGTGTTTGTGAATGCGTGCAGCAGCCACAGTGCTATGCTTATCCTCCGTGTTACCTTTTCGGCGTATTTGTGAGTCCCACTTAAGACTGTTTGCGTACTTAGTAAAATTAAGTGAAATGCCTTGAAAACGGAGCATGCTGTTAAAGTCATTTGTTTTCTTAATTACCTGCCGTGCGCAAAGCTCTTGTTTGCCTCAGTGCTGAGGCCCTGCCTGGTGCGGCTTTGTTTTGGCTTTTGTTAGTATGATTTTGTGTTTTATTATTAGTCTTATTATTTTGTGCAGCTTGACGTGTGTGTTTATGTGTGAAATCTTTCTCTTTGTCAGTGCCATTAGTCGCCCATTGTGTGACAACATGTGCGTGTTGCAAGCTGCCTCCGTGTGTATTTGTTGAGAGTAGTTTACAGGTGATGAGCATGACGCCGAGCATGATGCATGATATTAACTTGGTCGAGACGTTCACAGTGCAGCAGCTCAAACCGGACCAGACTTTCAGACACCGTGTTTAGACAAGAGTCCAACAAAAAGATTAACACGTAATGTGTGATGTCAGATGGGTTTTTCTGTTTGTTCTTTCGTCTCATGCTCGCTTTATGTATTATTTATGTTGTGACATCCTTACTCTCTTCCCCTCTGATTCACACTCCATGACCCAGCAGCCAGATCACTTGTCAGGTTCAAATTCCAGCAAACTACAGCCCAGTTGAAAGACACTGCCCTGCCATTTAATTGTTCATTTTAATAGAGATCAAGAGTCAAGCCTCCTTCAATTGGCTACCTTTGTATGCCTGTCTGAATGTGTGGCAGTGAATCCATTTCATGTCAATCCCCTAGTGGTACGTATTCATTTAAATCATTGTTCAGATGTGAATTGCTGCGAAAATTAGCCCTGATTATCATGCACAACTGAAATTTTATCCTTGAATCCCCTTTTCTCTTCAAGCCAGCAAGTGTTGATTTTTCTAAATAATGTTGCAAATATAAACAAAATACGAAAATGACTGGGCAAGACGCTGTCAGCCAAATCACAGTTATTAATATCAATTTATTCCCAACCTTTTGTCTTTCCTATAGTTTCTGCATAATCAAGCTGTCATCAGGCAGAAGTATAGAGACGGAGAGGATGTGGGGTAGAAAGGGAAAGGGGAAAAGAGCGATAAACATAGTTGAAACCTCAGGGAGAATGTGTTTCTCTTCTATTTGCCCTGCACAGTAACTGAACGCGACGCTGCATGGGGTCTGTCAGGTGTTTGAAAAGTATTAGTGCTGAGTGTGTGTGTGGTGGGGGAGCACTCATTGAGACTGGCTAACAATACATTTTAAGGATGTGTGTACCTAATGATTACAGATGATAGTCGGATTAATAGTGTAAGGAGACATTTATGTTTGATAATATTAAGAAAAGCTTAAAATGCAGCTAGGAGAGAGCGTTTGAATGTCACTGCTGTCAAAGACGACAGTTGTGTATTGTGCTTTTTAATTATTCTTATTATCTCTGATTATCTAAAGCACTAACTGAGAAGGATCAGTGTCTTAATTGATTGAAGAGCCGTTAATTTACATGATAATGTGGCGGAAAAAAATACGACCCCGTGTGACAGATGATGGATGATAGGCAACTTAATTGCCGTATAATTAATGCAGGCAGCAGTATTTTGTGGGATATTGCAGTTGGATTTGGACATCTTTTACCAAGATAAAACTCCAGATTATATTTTAGGATGGTAATTTGTGCTTTGGCTCATATTGTGATTTTTAAGGGTTTGTTCCTGCTCTTTTGAACTCTTGAACTGAACTGTAGTGACAGCCTTGTGGGCACATCCAATGCTTGTGTCTGTCATTCGCAGCAGTTTCTCTCTCTCTCTTATCATTATGAAGCTTACTGTATTCTGAATGCTGAAGGTTCACTTTGTAAAACAACATATTCAGATGAGTCTGGTGCAGGATGTGCAGGTGCTAGTCACAAAATATTTGATCAATATGGATATATGATCAATATGGATTTCCATAGCAAATGCTATGTTGGCTTGAACTGTAAAAGAACAAAGAACTGTATTTTCAAGGACTAGCCATTTACACATTAACAACAGCATGTTCTCTATGAATGGAGTTAGTAGGTACAGGTCATGAATGCACATATTATGAGAACTGGATACCGTGTTGCAAGGTAGAAAGAAAATTAGTCTCTGAAAGAATGGTTGAGAACAGCTCATTTTCACCAAAATTCTTCTTCTGGTCAGATGATGGACTCCCAAGTCACATTGAGCTTACAGATACTGAAGAGGCTGGTGCTCTGAAACCTGTAGTTCATTGTTTAAGAGGGAAAACATTGATGGTGTTGTCACTTTGCAACAAGTACTCAATATAGTCATTGTGAAAAAGAATCTTTCTGAAGCAGTGTCAAACTAAATCCTCACTTTTGTCATATACCTGGTCTGTAATCAGTTATTGGATAATATCTCTGCTTCCCAAGCATTTATTAGCCACAGCTTATGGTTCTGGAACTGACACATGCTATAGCAATTAACCTTGAGTCTTTTCTGCACGACAGCATAAGTCAAATGGGTCATAGCCTATTAAATCAGTAGATGGTGTGTGCATGATGTTGCGTGCGGTGTGTGTGTGTGTGTGTGTGCACTAAATTTATGAATACATTTTGTGATGTCGGACACTCGAGATCAGAAAGAAGATAGGAGGACATTTTTGAAATCGATAATATGGTTTATTGGCAATGAGGTATCGCAACAATGTTCATTAATGTTCTGTGCAATGTGCAGCTTTACGTATTGAAAGTCCTGTATCAAGCGAGAACATTTTGAGTCTCCTCCTAAATTGACTGCCATCACTTAACCTTACAAAATCTAGTGTGTGGACACTTAAAAACCCATGAGCTGTATTTTTAAGTTTTGTGCCGCTGGTGTATTATGGTTCCAATATTCTTATGGAATTACACAAGATATTTCCAACTAACCTTGGGCTGAGGAGGGAGAGGCAGTAGCAAATAGGAGTATTAATCACAAGACAACCTCACCAACACTCCCAACTCCCATCACCTCACACACACACACACACACACACACACACACACACACACACGTGATTTAACAGAAGGATTCAGCCACATACATGGAACTCCCTGCCAGACCAAACCAATCATTCTCGGCGAGGCAATGAGATCCCTGATGAGCAGCATCAATAGTAATCATAGAATTTGCCATGACGGTGATGGATTTTTATGCCTTTTTGCCCTCATTACAGGCCAGCCTGATAGCTTAGCTAAACTCATAAATAGTAACATCAGTATTTTTACTGGTAAAGATTATGTATAATTCTTCTGAATTTGGTCAAAACAAAAGGTTTTATTTTATTCTATTTTACGATATATTTTTAGTCTATGTTGTTTTACTTTGACTTTTCGTTATTGTACTTATGGACGTGGCAGCTGATTGTATGACTGACTGAACCCAATTTATGTTGGAAATTATTCTTGCATTAAGGGCATGAAGTTTCAAGATTAGCCACTGTGACTGTGAATAACTGAAAACTCTTCTTTACGTCTGTAGTGCATTTTTATTATAGTTATTATTTAGTTTTTTCTTCTGTATAATGTTTTACTGTCTGGGTGTTTGTATGTGTTGTGTTGTCTTTATTTTCCAAATTTTTTCAAAATTCATTTGAACTGAGTGGGTTGTTTCACTGTCAACAGGCCCTTTCTTCGATCCAGATTTGCTCTGTAGCTCCATTGGCAAAAATATCTAATGTCAACACTCCTACAGTGCTAATGTTGGGCTGAAATTGCAGTACATGCAGTAACAGCTTGCCTGAAGTAAAACTTGACATATCTTTTTTAAAAGCAGTTTGATTTGGCGTTTATATTTAGTACTGTAAAAGAACCCATCCCTATAGTTTAAATGCTGAGTAGCTCCTGCCTGACGTTAGATCAAAAGTAGCCATTTGGGTGAATGGTGAAATGTCTTAACCTGTTAAAATACAGGCCAGTGGTTAGTTTTATTTCTAACTGACACAGTAAGATCAAAAAAAATTCTAACTTGATACCTTCCACCAGTGAATGCCTGACAAAACGTACAAGCCAGCCAGTTAACTAGTAAGTGAAGAAAGGTCATTTTTCTTTTGAAGCATGCCCGTCTTTATATTTATCTGAATTTAAAAAAAAACTGCCAATTAAATTTTCAACAACCTTTAACACATGCTGAAAAGGAATATGCAACTAATTAAAAATACTGTCACACTTGAGCAACTCTTGACATAAGTGCATCACAGTTTTACTCAGTAAAAGAGTGTTGAAAATATTTTACCCAAAATTCTGATATGCCATTTTAAATGGTTCTATCTTTATTCATCAGTTCTTTATTCTGAGATTATTACAGGAATTAGTGTTGATGTGAAGTGAGATGGGCGGGGGTATGGGAAGGGAGGGTGTAATGAGACCTTTACCGGGTCACTGAAGAGTGGAGAGGGTATCTGAAGGTTAAGCTAAACTGTTGGGTAAACAAACGCAACCCTGCAGCACAAGCAGATGTGTGGGGGTGTTGTTGTGTATGTGTGTGTGTCTGGAATCAAGGGTATTGTAACCTTTGTTATTGCAGCACGCAAATAAGAGCATTTGGGTGCAAACATTACCCTAATTGGTTATTTGGTCCCTTTTTGTCCCCCAGGTTATGTGTGCAGATTAAATTTAACCTGCTGTGAAGCACATGGGACCACACTCAGCTCATCCCCGGCTGAGTGGGTGTGGATGTGCGTACACATATGGAGCTTATAGCTCTAAACACATATGGGATTAATATATCTCATATACAGTAGAAGCCCACACACACCTTTGTGATGAACCCACCTTTTGTCCACCAGAGCTTTTAGTCCCACTTCTCATTCCTGTTTGCTTCACGCTAGCTTTCCCTCTCTCCGTGCACAGGTCATGGGTGCGTACGTACAGTACCACACTCTACTTGTCATGTGCAGCACACAAAAACAGACGCAGACATGCACACGCGCACGCATACACCGTGATATCCTTAGTGGAGTCGGCGATAAACATGAGGTAATCATTACTAGTGGACATATTTTTAGACTCTAATTAAACGCTGGTCCTGCCGAGAGAGCACAGCATGTCCACACACCTCTCGATGACTGAGGTACGTGACTCTAGTGCGCTTTAGAATTTGAGTGAGACATGTGACTCTAGTGCTCCATATAATTATTTTTCTCTCTGCTTGTTTTCTCCTGCTTCATCTTTGCTCAAAATAGGATGTATGATGTGCCACAGATACATAACTGCAGTCTTTTGTCAGCTTTTGTTCATATCAGAATTTCCAAAGTGTCTGAAAATTCATGTTTTGTATGAGTGAGTCCACAGAGAATCAAATCCCAACTCAAACAGTGTTTGCTCTTCTGTCTTAAGCTATAGATTTCTTTATAGTAAAGTTCTAGCACTTTTGATTATGTCATATTTAGAAGCAGAGTTTTGAGCAAGGAACTTTTTTCTGAATGATAATGGAATAACAGCATGAAATGGGTAAATCACATAAGAATTTGAAGGAGAAACGCTTTAAAGAAATAAGAGTGAGAGTTAGAAGGAGAGATTTGGCAGGTTGTTATAGACTGTCTTGCTGTTGTTTCCAGGGGAACAGCTATGATGTGTGTGGAGGGTGCTATTACCCGTGAATTCTCAGGTATTACTTTTGGCTATGGGCTGGAATTGGCTGGGATATAACAGGATAACATCTAATCTCTTCAATTAGATCCACCAGGGGGCTTCCCGCTGTGTGTCTGTGTGTATTAGCTTGAATGCTTGTGTATGTGTGTGTGTGTGTGTGTGTGTGTGTGTGTGTGAGACAATCTCTTCTCACGCAATGGGCTAAAAGAACAATGTTGTCACAGTCATAACTTGTCTATCACAGCAATATGTATCATCCACTAATTGCAATGCATTGCAGAGCACAATTCAAGCAAATTCATGGTACGGTGTGTGGAAAATGTGCCCTTTACATGAATGACTCTCTCCCTCTATCCAATATATAAGCTTTTAATGTCCTTTTCTCACACTCTTCAATAGCTATCTAAGTACATACTCAATACACTTTACGTTAGCATACATAATGTATAATTATCTATGCTCGGCACTGCTCAAAGTGCTGCACTTTCTCCTATATTCTTTTTCCAATCTGTCCTCGGGGCACAAAATGTGTTCCTCTCATCTCTCACGAGGCATAATTCTCTCATTCTCACTCCCCATCTACCTATCCCCTACTCTCTCTGCCCCCCCTGCACCCTTTTCTAGCAACACCTTGTTTGTGGTGTGTATTAAGCAAATAATTATTAACTACTTTAAGGATCAACGGTGTTTTGTGATTTCCTGTGAAATTTGCAGTATGTAAATGTGATTTGTAAACCGTAACAATAGTCTATTGCACGCATACAGCTATCCTTACAACTTTCCTGTTACCATTTCACTGATTTGTTTCTCTCTAAGACACGCTGTATGGGTCCAAATTTGTAGCAAACATTTCCTACCGCATGAAACATTTGAATATTTTGAATCCTGCAGTGTTTACATTAAATTGCGGTTGACTTTTCTGCCTTAAGAATTTTTATTTCAAGTAAAAAGTATCATATCAAACTACAATGTACTACAATATAAATAAGCCATTATGGCTAACTTTGCTTCAAAATAGTTAAATTAACATACTAGTCCACTATAAACATTGGTGTAATAGATCAAAAACCCTGACAGGTGTGGCCCACTGCATTTGGAAGAATGAGCATTATTCCACCCCCGCCAACTCTTGGCATGCATATGTGTTTTCATGAGCGTGTTGGTACAAAACATACAAACAAAATGGGTGCTGCTGTACATCGCCATTAGTGATCAAAAACTCTGCATTGCATCATTAAGTGCAAATCGGTATGCTAACTGTCAGGTAGATAAATAAAAAGAATGAATTCAGTATAAGTTTGAAGATTAAATGTTGGAGAAGGGGAGAAAACAAGATGCAGATTAAGTCGAGGGTTGGAGGGAGATGGGAGAATGGAGAGCATCGGCAAAGTGAGAATGTGTCTACCAGGGAAAGATCCACGTCACACAGGTTTTGCCTTCTAACAGGCTCTACAGGCTTTCCCAATCACCACTACAGTGCAGTGTACTGAACATTGCATACACTCTGCAGATTCAGACAATCACAATGGATCTATAAATGCCTCCCTGCACTAGACATAACCCAACATTCACTTTCTTACAGCATCTGATAGGGCATCACAATAACTAAGACCTTACAGTGGATGCACGTCTATGCAGAAGTACATAACCGGGCGACCCAACCATGTTGGCCAGCACCTTAAGTAAAATTTCACATGAAAATCTACTCTTACATTATCAAAATGATCTTGCATGACATTAGCATAAGTTATTGTGTTGATTGGGAAATAAGAAAAGATCCCAAATTGGAAAATTGGCAAAAAACAAAAATTGAAATCTGAGCAGCCAGGCATGGAGAGAATTTTTGTCGGCAGCTGTCGGGGATGGTTAAAGATGCAGTTATTAAAAAAAAAAAAACAGCACATGGAGGAAAATCCTAGATAATTAGCAAACTGAATTCCCTTGAAGTAGAGGTTTATTTTAAAAACAAATGACCAGCATTACAAAATGACAGACTAAGCTGTCCGTATTACCAACTCAATCAGGCTATCTGGTGGAGCAGTCATTAGTCGTATAGAGCAAGCCAGATCTTCTACCTACGCAAGGGGAAAGTTAATCTGGCAGTTTGCTGTATTCCATAAGCGAGTAGCACTTGTTTGTGCATGTATTTCTAAAGATAGCCATAGCCCAGAGAAAGAGACATTTCTGCACCACTATCCAGTTGGAATATATGGTGAGGACAGAGACAGAAAGCTGTCACTCACCTCCACCTTAGCTCAGCTACCATAACACTGGTCTTTTTCAAAATCACAATATGTTATAGCAGATCAGCTTCCCTGGAGTTAAATTTAGAATATTTAAGGTTTTTTAAAAATATGTTTTCATAAAGACATTCACCTTCTGAACTACCAAGAGAAAAATGTCACGGTTTATATTCTCACTGTCAAGTTACTTTTCCCTCCATGGAATTGTCCCTCTTTCCTGTAAAGCTGTGCGAACCGTAAGTGCGGTCTAATCTCGGTTTGCCCGTGTGGCTGCTGGGCCTTAATCCACTGACTCTCTTTATTCTTTATTCAATCTCTTTATTCAACACTTAGAGACCCACACTAATCTTTATCCAACAAATGTTACACACCGTGCCCACTCTCCCACACTTTCTCTCTGAAGACAGGCTCACATGCAAACATGTATCTCTTTTTGGTCTCTCCATATTGATTTTTCCTACAGTAATTTGCTCATATTGAATTTATTTTTTATTTTATTACTGCATTTGTGTAGGACTCAGGTTATAGTGGAGATAGCTGGGATAGAGTGGAAGACAGCTTTAAATCAGATTTTATCTAAGAAATAAAGAAAATAATGCTTACTTTCTCAACGACACCCATGCACATGTTTTAAGATGAGGTTATGGAATGCAAGTGATTGTAAAGAAATAAGCACGAGGGCGTTTGGATCAACATGCTGCAGCAAGATGAGGTCAGGAGGACTGTTGGATCAACGGGTCTGTTGCATTGGTACAACAAATAGCTGTTCTATGCCTGTGTGAGTGTGAGTGTGAGTGTGTGTGTGTGTGTGTGTGTGTGTGTGTATGTGTGTGAGCCTGCCTGCCTGAATGTGTTGGGAGAGCAGGTGGGTGAGCGAAGTCTTCTGTGAGTGTTGGGCTGTGAAACAGCTGTCTGAGACAATGACTCTGACAAAGATGGATGAGATGGCTACACAAAGCGCTGTCCACTACCCTGGGTACATACTGCCCTAAAGCAAGAAAATCCAAACACACACACACACACACACACGCACGCACCTCATTATGTCTCTCTTTTTTTTTCTGTCTTATATAAAGTAGGCCCATAACACTCTTTTACATGCACCAATAATGCAGTGCATCTCAGAAGGTAGCTCTGAAGCTCCACTGTGTCGCTGTATTGCTGAACTGGCAACTAGAAAGAATGGCTGCTCTGAGATTAGCTAAATCTGAAAATCCTAATGCCATGCTTGTCTGTGCCAGCTGACACAGGACCAGACTCTCGCTGACATAAACACACACAAACACACACACTGAGCTAGCCTTTCAGCACATGCTGCATTTCCTGACAGATAACATATTCGTTGGATTTTTCATCTTTTCTTTGTCAAATATGGTGTCACCCAGCGGTCATCACTCAGACAGTTAGTTGCAAGTTGCACACACATGGACACAGATCACACAGATTAACCAATGGCATACGAGCTAATACAACAAGATTTTAGGGTGTATGTGTGTGTGCATGCGTGTGTGTGTGGGGGGGTTAGAAAAGACGCTGTTATGAAGAGTGAAAGAATGAGGACTTGTTGGCATATCTTTTTTGTCTCCACCAGACAGGTTTTTTTGTTTTATATATTTCTTTCTTTTTTTTTGGAAGGGATGTTGGAATGTTGCTAGACAGGTAGACAGATAAAACAAGGAAGCAATAGAGACGGAGAGAGCAAAAGTGAGACTAAGGTCAATAGTACTCACACACAGTCTTCCTCAGTAACACTCACACAAACACACAGAAAGTGAGAGGAGCTGTCGCTTGTCACTGCCAGTCACTTAGTCACAGAGGCGTGGACAGCCACCTTGTACACAGTACGTTTATATACTGAGAGAAGACTAGGACGAAGAGGCACGGCAAGGGTGGAAGTTTGAGAGAGACAACGGGTTAGAGAGCAAAACACATGTGGCGGCAATAAAAGAAAATACCATCCGAACTAAATTTACAAAAACAAAACCTCTGGCGTGAAAACCTTTGACTGCTCGAAAAAGAAACAAGATTACCGAGCAATAACATAGGCTTCTAGAAAGCCTGGGGTTTTCCTGATGTTGTGCCTCTGTTTACCGTTTAATTTTTCTACACCTTATTTACTAACTTTGTTGTAATAACATAATCTTCAATGACTATAATCTGTTCTAAAAAGAGATGTATTGATTAACACCTCTTCTGCATGTCTTCTGTGGGACACGCTCTGTAGAAAATCATGTGAGCCTATGTTTTAATTTCCACCAACCATTTCCCAAAGCATACCAGAAGTCTTTTGATTCATTACTTACCTTTGACCTACCATAGGTTGGTCCATCATTGTTGTTTGGGTGTTTCCAAGTGGTCGCAACGTGGTCGCTTTGGTGTTCTTGGTGGCTGCAACTTGTCGTGGAGATTGCGTATTTCCTTGTGAAGAAGTGAGCAAATATAATGATGATCAACATTTGGAATGAGTGCAAAGACTCAAACTATTTCAGCTGAAAGGACCGAGATCATACACCAAGATGCATGTGAGAAGTCTGACCCTGGAGGGAGGATACAGTCATTTATTTATACCCTCACAGAACATACCAAAGCAATTGAGGAATGTCAGATTAATTCCTGGTCAACATCATCTCTGTCTAGAGCTAACAGGTGTAGTATCCAAGGATAAGGGGAAGACAACAATTTAACTTTCATCAAGACTTTCCACAGTTGGGGTCCTGGTCGTCAATGCGACTGTCTGTGTCTAGGCTGCAACCCAGAGAGGGGCATCACAGTTTGGACAGGACTGGTTCGCCGCTCCTGTCATCAGCGGCGGCTGCTCGGCAGCCTGGGAACTTGTATGGTGTCTGTCTATGAACCTGACAATAAGAACTCTGATACAAGGAATTATGCAACATCCTAACAGGGCAAACAACATCACAGCAAGAATCATTATAGATATTACAATCAAGATGATTGATTTCCATCATCCAGGTGTCTATTCCAGCATTGTCTTCTAGTTATTTGGCAAGTGTCTCTAGACCGGTCAGGGCCTTTGAGAATGAACCGTTCTTTGCTGTGTTATTTGGGATGAATGTACAGCAAGAATCACCAAACGTAACACACACACCTCCTTTCTCAGCTAATAGCATGTCCAATGCCATTCAATTTTGCCATGCCATCAGAGAAGTGGCATGCGTCTGTTCCCCGAGGGCTTGGAGCTCATCCCTGGTGTAATTGGCATAGACGTAATTGATTCAGTCAATGTCCTTGTTGACAGTTACCAACCAGAAAAATGCTGACTCAAACCCTGCAGCAATCTCTTTTCTGGCCTTGAATTCATCAGGTACACCCCTGGGGTCACCGATGGAGTCTATGTAAACATTGGGGTCCTCAAAGGTTACTGACCTCTGTCATCTGGTCCAACCCCTCAGGCTGCATCCTAATGGCCTGAACAGGTGCCATTGTTGATGTCTTTCAGTCAGTGGCACCATCGTTCACCAGTGACGACTCTCTTTCACACCCAGAAAAGCACAGCTTACTTGTAGCTTCAGAAGCTCGGGGGCAAGCAGAGCTCTAAACGCACCCCTCCCCGCTCTCCCCTACTGTGCTTACCCCGGTGAGGAGCTAAGACTCAACACGGTGTCACAGGCACCTGCTGGTAGTCTGGTGCTACTTGTTGGAGGAGGGCACCTTTTTCAACCCTCGCTCTTGATGGTGGCTTAGCACGCCACGTGTTGGAGGAGGGCGCTGTTCCACCCCTCGCTCGTGATGTGTTTGTGTTGGTCACCTTAGGAGCAGCAATCCACCCACACTTCTGAAGAGTCCTCAGCACCTTGTGGTGACTGTTGGCCAGTCAATGCCTCTCTGGGCTAGTGGCTTGCCTATGCGAGAGATGGATGTCCTCGTGAAGGTCGTCGATTGGCTCTGGGATGGCCTTACAGTGGCTGGCGTGCACTCGCGTAGCTTTCCTTGTGACCTTGACCGCAGTCTCTATGGTTGGAAGCACCTGAAACGGGCCTTAATGCTGTCTTCCAATGGTGTCTCTGATCACCTGGTCTCAGGTTGTGCAGGTATCTGCTGCTGCTCGTGGCAGGGCACACGTAACCTGTGAATGCATTGCTGAGAGAGTTGCAGAAAGGTTGGCACAATATCTTAACATGTCATCATCACATGAGGTTGTGCTAGGAAGAAAAGGCTTTTTGGAACTTATGCCTGTTTTGCGGTGGTCTACCGAACAGGATATCAAATGGACTGAGAATGTGTTTGTTTCTCATGTGCATTCTGCTAGTTTTGCCTTGAGGGTGCCATTTTCCTGCTCTGCAGCACCTCTGTGGGTGGTAAGAGCAATGGTGACGTATGTCAAAACCCAAATAATGTGTAACATCTTGTAAGGCTTCATTCACAAATGCTGGCCCATTATCACTGCATATTGCACTTACTGCACTTAGTATTTCCCAACGAGGAATAATTTATATCAAAAGAGCCTTTGCCACTGCCTTTGAATCCTATTTTGTGGATGGAAACAGTTACACTCACTCACAATAACGAGGCAGAATTTAGTTACTTCACATGGTGTTAGTTCATGTTAGCTGCACAAACTGTACATGTTCTGCAAAAATCTTGAGTAAACAATGAGAAGCCTCTCGTGTACCAGGCAGAATTGATGGCAGCACACTTTCCCCCTTTGCCTGCGTGATCTCTGCCATGCGCCAACTTGGCATAGCAGTGAAAGAGGGTGCGTGGCAAACAGGACTTACCATCAGACCCCACCCAAATCTTATTTGTAAACGCAGCCCCAACTTTGAACCAAACTGTAATACTGAGACATCAGTGTATGGCTCGATCTCCTTATGTGTACCTAGTAAGCAGGGGAGAGAGTAGGTGTTACCAGTCACAGCTGCCGACTTAGCAGCTGCATCTGCAGCAGCATTTCCTGCAGAGATAAAATCAAGGTTATTTGTATGAGCTTCACATTTCATTATCGCAACGGCTGAAGGGAGCAGAATGGCATCCAGCAGGGCCGACACCAGGCGGTGGTGGTTTATGGGCTTGCCTGTGGATGTAAGAAAACCTCTGGGTCTCCACAGGGTGCCAGACTCATGTACAACTCCGAAAGTATATCGGGAGTCAGTATAAATGTTAACAGACTCGCCTTCTGACAATTTGCAAGCTTCAGTGAGAGCTACCTGTTCTGCTGCCTGTGCAGACAGATGTGATTGTAATTTCCCACTGAAGAGCGTTTCATGTTGGGTAACAACTGCACAGCCCACCAAACCTTCACCTGCGTCAGAGGAGCGGGATGCTGAGCCATCCACAAAAAGCTCCATGTCAACATTTGTGAGTGGAGTGGAGGACAGATCAGATCTAGGTGCGCAGACCTGATCAATGGACACAATACAGTCATGAGGTTCACCCTCTGCTGGAGTAGGGAGAACAGTTGCATAATTAAGTACATTGCACCTTTTTACAGTGATATTTGGCATATCAATAGGAGTTGTATGACACCTTAGCCATCGCTGCGCACAGAGATTTGATGTTTTCTGTGTGTGTAGGATGTGTGAAACTGCATGTCACGTGATGCTAGCAGAGCCTTTTCAGGATCAAGTTTGTTTTGTGTAACCGTCTTTTGGGGCCACAAACTGAGTAAATGTTTGGTCAGGTTTAGGCAGTTCCAGAGTGGAAGCATCTTACAGAAAGCTCTTTAAGTGAGTAAAGACTTTGTCATGGCAGAGAGCTGCCTCTCTTTCTGAATAATGTGTGATCCACTGTCTACAGTATGACGTCATGCCTGTGAAGTTCAATACATGTTTCTTTTCTATGTTTGAAAATGTTTTGCGTGGCTTCAATTCATTTGGGAAAGACGGTTTTCACCTTCTGCCGTGGTCACATGCTCCAAGAAGGTCACATGTTCTGAACCCATTGTTATTGCTGAGCTTGTTTTGTGAAAATTATCTGCAAATTGTTTCAACAACGTTTTTTCTTTTCTTTTCTCAGGCCTTTTTTATTTTTTTCGGTTTTATTGGGGCACCAATCGTAAACATTCTGCAACAAGGCACTCCCACCTGGCAATGTTAAAGTTTCAAGGTTCACTTTTATCTTACAGCCTTGGCATAATTTGGGCTGGGTCCAGGTTTTCCCCTGGAATTGAGAAAAACAAACCAGCATTGTGAGGCTTTGTGCACTGAAATACTGAAAAATACATTTGCTAGATCAATCACTGTGAACCACGTGCTGTTGGGAGACATTATTGCATGAGGATTTGGAACATTTAGAGCTCTTGAATGCACAGCATTCATTGTTTGTAGATCTTAAACAAAACTCCACTAATCTGGTCGATTAGTTGTAATTATCTATAATTTTTTCACAGGAGATTTCATTACAGAGAATAATGACTCCAGCCTGTAACAGTGAATCAGAAACAGGTTTAATAACTTTGAGCGCTTCTTGTTTAAGTGAATATTGTTTCAGTCATTTCAGTCAACTAAATTTGGACTTACGTCATATTTATGATGTGTGCCCATAATTCAGAAGGCACCTCGGACAGTTCAACCATGTCTACACGCAAATCTTTAACCATGGTGTGTGTGATGTGCACAACTGGAATGAACACTTCTCCTAATGAGCTCAACACTTCTCGTGACTAATGTGGTGGACGTCAGTACTGTTTTGTATATATATCACCAATTGTACTGTACAGCACTCGGGGTTTCGCTTCCAAAGGCCTGTAGTCAGTCAGTCTCATCTGAGTGTAGATCCACCTTCCCAAATACCTCCATTGCCATGAGTAGGCTTGGCCAGCGGCATGTGTGGACACGAATCCCAACGCAGCTCCTGGTGTCCAGTGGACAGAGACACAGAAACAGCAGCAGCCCCTTTGGTCTGGAAAACATGTTGTAAACACAATTTCTCAGCTTGTTGACTTTCCCTGTACCATACTTTCTCATATTTGGCTTCTTGCCCTAGTGAGATAAGTGCTGTGCAGTGTAACTCATCTTGCGTTTCGAAGTCTGTGTGTGTGTGATGTCTGTATGCTTCCAGCACTAACTGTGTTGTTTATAGAACATGTTGCTGCCCCTGACAGTCGCCAGTGATAGGCGTGAAGCAACGTATCTACACTATATTTAACCATTAGTTCTTTAATAGTTTTTCCCTTTTTTTTGCCACTGTTACTTTATTTAATAGTTTAATCAATTTTCACTTGTGGTTTCAGTCCATTTTCACAATTCGAAGGATTTTAAAAAACTGTGAAAATGTAGGCTGTTTGTCATTAAACTCAGCTTCAATGTATTCAATGGCAGTCATTATTTTGTCATAGTTATTAGTCTGAGGTTGTGGCTCACCCAATGTTGTGTGTGTGTGTGTGTGTGTGTGTATGTGGTAGGCCGGTCTGTCACTGGAGTCCGTCCCGCCACCTCCAGTTTTCTGTCTAATGCCGGAAACAGCTTGCTGTCTCCATTTCTGTTGTTGGGACAGCTTTTGTGCCAATGCAAACATTCGGATCCTGGGAGCCCTGGTACCTACAGGACCGCCTCTGTTGCGTCTTCTTCGGCCTCTGGCCTGGCCACCCTCGTATCCCGTCAGCACCTTATACCTGGTCTGCTGAGCCTCCTCTGGTGGACGTTCTTCTTGCTCAGCTCCTTATCTCACATTTGATTGTCTTCCACGTGTTCAGGGATGGTCTGCAGAGATGCTGTTTTTTTCCCTGACCATTGAAGAATGCCGTGCTTTTATGGAAGTCATGCCTAAGCAACCTGTTCATTAGATGGCTCAGTTCATTCATTGTTGGTCTGTATTCCATCACAAACTGTCCAAGATGAGTTTGGAACAGCTTGACGTTATCGACCGGACATGCTATATGAGCCATGGCTTCAGCAATGTCCTGCTCTGACCACGACCTGAGAACTAACACAGCATCCAGCATCAGCAAACTGGACTCTCTGAGGGAGTGCTGAGGAGATGCACAAGTTTAATTTCCAGACATCTTTTGCCAGCCTGCCTCGTTGATGGTTGACATCGTGATAAGGGAGTTTCCTCCTCCTCCCTCTTTCCTTGCCAGGTTTTGGGTCTTACACCAGGCTGTGGAGGCGGTGTTGGTTTCTACGGTGGTGGGTGCAGTCATCACTTCTTCACCGTCTCCTTCTTCTTCCGGTGCCGCTGTGCCTTCAACTTCATGACGGACTGAAGCATACAGAGGCGTGGTGACGGAATCCAGATCGGGATGCAGCCGGAATGGATTTTGTGATTTACATACCTCGGGCAGAAAAGGATACAATGAGATAGTTTGTTCTTGTGAATTTCCTGCACGTTATTTTGTTTTTCTTTAGCTTTTTACTGGAAAACATAGTTCGTAATAGGACATAAGACATGTTGCCCTTGCACTAATATATTCTGTGGGGTTGCTATGGTGTTGGGCATATTTTCAATGGTGATTCTAGATAGCTGCTAGGTGGTCACAGACTATAAATATATTGTCATGTGGTGAAATTATATAGAAAACTTTGTTGGTTGACTTCCCCTTTAGACAATGACAGAGCCAACGTCCCTCTGGGTTATACGAAGAGGATTGTAATGATTCTATTTATGAACATGCTGATTGTTAGTGCCTTAGATTGTGTTTACCATTCTGCTCTCAGGTTCATTACTGTGGATAATAACTATGCTCACCACTGCATTTTATATGGTAAGGTCAGTTGGACTTCCATGATTGAGAGACACAATAATGGTTGCATATCGTTGTTGGTTTTGAATTCTGGTCCATATTTAAGCTGCTCACCTGACTGGCTTATGTATGAGGAACTTACCAGAGCAGATCTATAGGAAACATTAGCCTTCTGTTTGTCCACAAGTCTCACTGAATAAAATGCAATGCCAAATCTAAAAACATATACCATATACTGGTCTATTCTTTTCATCCTTAAATTGAGCCTGCATTAAATTTTTCTATTACTCAGTTTGTGTTTGGTGCAGAAGTGCCTTATCGGACATTTTGTGAAAAACAGATCACCACCAGCACCACCTCTTTCATAGCATTCATGCTACTCAGAGAACTGGGGTTAGGGTAACCCTATATAAGGTAATCCACTGATTTGGGTTATCCGTTGATGATACCTTGGAGTAGGGGCGTCTCCCCTATCCTGTGACATATGTAGAGTTGAGGGATTTGTGTCAAGCTAAGTGGATAGCAGATTATTGCACAATTGCTCTCCAGGTGGTCACCGGGTTAGCACAGAGTCCTGGAGCCCAACTCGTCATATTTGATAGCGCCACAGCTAACAACATTATTTTTTTTATTAATGGTATAAATCAACTTGTGTTGTGTTGAATGGTAACACAAATTGGCCCAAGGCAGAAATACTGGTGAGGTGATCATTAAGAAACCCACGTGGACAAGAAGGAGCCATGTTTGGTGCTATTAAAGATACATATCAGATCAATGAGCAACTAACTAGCCGCTTTGTCTCATATGACCATGCTTACCATTTTCATATCTGTTGTCAGATGAGAGTAAACAAGATAAAAATAGATTTAAATCACCGTCTTCAAATAATCTTGGTTAATGTGTATTTACAGTTATGTGCTATATAAATTTGGTCCAAACTGAATAGATTATTTTGCATGCTCCTTGTTGTGTTTGTCTTGCTGTAATCATGACAAAATAACTTGTGTTTATTAATGCTGTGTGTTGCCATATTGTTTTTGTGTTGTGTTGTTAAGTCTCCACTGCTTGTGAACCTGTTAGCTCCCTTGTGTTGTTGCCATCCTCCTCCTCTCTTACATTCACCAGCTGATGTGAGGCAAGGCCGCCTTGTAGTGCCTGCTGTCTATTTACTCCCATTCTGGGGATTCACTTGAGAGGCCACAGCTCAAATAAATTCACTTAACAGCCACTGCTCAGTAGGGACCTCGCTCTCCCTTCAACGCTCGCTTGCTCATTCTCTCCCCGCCTTTCCCTCTACCCTCCCTCTGACTCTATTCTTTCTCTGCATCGTTTAATGTGTGTGTTCATTTCTGTTTCTTTCCCTGTCTTTCTGTCTCCCTGACTTAGTGCCATTCTGTCCATGGCTTTGGCTTAACACCAGAGCAATCACCCAGCACCATGGGAAACCGCTGGTCTGCTGGGTTGCTTAAAACAAGCGTCACTTAAAACAAAGTCATTTGTCGCAGATGAGTTGGCCTGTGCTGTGTGGAGGTGTTTGTGTGTTGGTGGTGGTGATGTGTGGCAGGGTTGCGTATACAGCGAGGTAAACCTATTGCAGAATCCATGTTTTTTTTCCTTCAAAGCTTTTGAACATTGATTATTCAGTACATTTTCAAAAGCAGGATGTTTTCCTCTGGTGGGTTGTTTTTTGGGTATTTTCTTTTTTTAAAGACACATACCGAATGTGCACAAATGTACACGCCTGTGCACACACAGACACCTGAGCTTGTGTTTCTCCTTTCCAGAAGGAGCATGAATAAAACAGGAGTGCAGAGACTTAGAGAGAAGCAGTGAGAAACAGGGGGTGTACTGGCAGATCACTCTGCAGCAGTGGCAGTGTGTTCGTGCCACAATCTCCGTGTCTGGACTTACAGGATTATCTTGGACGCTGTATGCTCTGAGAATACACACTCCTTTTGCTAACCTGTCTGTACAAACATGCACACACACATACACAAGTATAAACCCCCGTGGGCACACACACCTGCTACACACCACACAACTCCTGCCACTACCAACACTTCCAAACTGCAAAAGAAATGCCTAGTTTATTAAGACATTGTGTATACTGTGCTTTCAGTTATTTCTGACTTCAATCATTCAAAATCAAGTGGCCACATCGTCAGATTAGCTTTTAATCTAAGTTTTACGTCACCTTAAATTATCAATTATACTATACTGTATAATAAATACACATTGAAAACAGAGATGCGCCATCTTTTCTGTAAATAGCAACAGATTATTTGTTGGTAGATATGTATCAGAAACTCAATTCTGTGCCATTCCCCCTTAAAATGATTGACATCAGTAGTAGACTGAAACCTTGTATGTGTGTGTGCGCGCACGCATGTGTGTGTTGATCTACTTGCTCTCTTAGCTGGTCTCCAAATCAATACTTCAAAATCTCCAGGGTTTCTTTGCCCTGGAGTGAAGCAGTTATGAATTCTGAAGACTCAGCTGAATGAACCTCTGACCCTGAAAATCGTCCACTGAATAGAAATGAACGCTGCCACTGTTTTATTTTAGTCTCCGCAAACAAATGGAATGTGGAACATGAAAAAATGCAATGCCTTTCAGTGCTTTTAATATTTGATTCTCCTGAACGACCTCAATTCTCAGAAGGTCTGAAAGAGGAGTATCATTCCAGAATGAGATGTCCACCATCTGGAAAGAAAAGTGACACCTATCCTGAAAGCATGACTGATGGCAAAAGGTAAAAATTATCTGTCAGAGTTTTTAGAGGATTGTAGGGGGCTTGGGTCCTTGGCTAAAGAAAACCTTCACAGGCTGATTCTTTAAGTGCTGACTAACAAAGCTCAATTATTTTAGAAATTGACTCTGAAGTTAGAGTATTACTCTATTTCTTTTCTGGATGACAAGAGATTTGTAATAATTAAGCACAGATCAGGGTTTCCAAAAGCATCGCAATGGCTGATTGCAAAATCCAAACCTTCCTAAGCTTAAGAGGTGTTTCTCGAATGCATTTAGCTTAAGAATCAAACCTCCTACAGAGTGGGTAGGAGGCACTCATGAAATTACAATAATTTCTAAGAGCGCCTTAAGTTACAATAATCTTTAGAAACACCTCTTATGCTTAAGAAGGTTTGGAAGATGGATTTTACAGTCAGCCTTACAATGCTTTTGGGAATTGGGGGACAGATCATGTAATTCTGAAAGCTCTGATATATCAGTGCTGTTTTATTTCATTACTCTAGTATCCCCACAGACTTATCTGTTGATTTTGAAGAAAACAGACAAACCTTAAAAGGATTTATATTTACTATTTCCAGGATCTAACTGTGAGTGCATTTACATTAGTTAATACTGTACCCTGCTCTGTATAGGCTGTTCACTTGTACTGGTAAAAATAATCACAAAAATGTACCTTGTGCCTATATCCACTGTGTATGTGTGCGTGTGTACTTGGGTGTACACAAGTGTGTGTGTGTGTGCAGCTTAGCTCGGTAGTTTTCCAGATAAGAGGAGCAGTGGGAAGCCTATGAAAGCTTAATGTGCAGCTTCATATTTAAAAGGAAGTGCATTAGGGGCTCTGTGCACCCATCAGTCCTCTCACAGCATCCCTCTCCAGCCTGCAGCCCTGCTGAAATCCCTCTCAAAACCAGCGACCCCAGCTCACTCCACCTCTGTCGTAGCAATGGAATGCAGTCATGAATGAATGAGTGTGCATTTAGTTGGAAATTTCCTCTCAGTAGCCCAGTTCAAGTTAGCAAATGCAGCACAAGTGAGCCAATATGTTGCTGACGGCGAGCAGAGCAATTGGCAGACAATCGTGTTTTTGTTTGAATTTCATTTGGTTTAACTTTAGGAACTGAATTGAAAGATAGAAATCACAAAACCTCACATTACATCAAATTAAATGCAATAAATGTCATGGTTCATTTGAATGGATATTGTGAACTGAGAAGTGCATTTAACAGTGAAAGTGACTCTATGTCACTTTTGCAGAATGGCAACTGCTGCAATTACAGGACAATGATGAATGCTAAAACGTAGTGTAAAAGTAGCACAGCTGGCAGCACAAGAAGTCAAAAATATGTAGCTAAAATGTGCTAACATTAGCCAACATAAGCAACTGGTCATACCAGACCAAGTGAGGCTGTAGCAGCAAAAAACTGAACTGTGTTGAATTGACCAAAGGTTTCTTTTATTGCTTATGAATTCAGCTCTTCTTCCAAAAAGTTACATAGTCTCACATTAATGTCAAACAGACATTTCATGTTATGTTTTCAGCTGGATTTAATATTTGGCCCTGCATCATTTCATCAAGTTTAGAATGACCTATGTTTCTTTCAGGTTCGTCGGTTGGCTTCGATGCCCTTACTGTATCAATGCCACAGAGATTTATTATTATTTCTCAGAAATCCTATTCCTAGTGGCTTTAGATTTTACCTGACTTTTTTGTTTCAAGGTGATTGTGCAGTAATAGCAGGAAACCACATTTTCTCCAGTAGAAGAATATCAAGAGATCTTATGTCGGCATTGAATTATTTCACGATAGCCTACAGTGAAAATGTCCATCTCTGCCAGCTCTATGAGAAATGTATTCCCTTATAAATACTGAAACAGAACAAAGTGGCAAGTCTATGGAAGGCACATTCATTTTAAAGGGATTGACACTAAAACCTGATGTTTACTGTTGTTGTTTAGATAATGTAAGTACATTACTTTTTTATTATGTGTTGGGTTCACAATCATAAAGCACCATTACTGAGATATAACTTTTATGAATAGGTTGTATTCAGCACAGGCATCATTTTTCCTCTCCGTCTTTGGTGGGAGCTCTTTGAGTTTGCCGTGCTGTATTTCAAACCATCATTTCTATCTAATATGTACCTTATAATACTCAAAAGTGTTTTTAGTTCTGCAAATGCTGCTTAGTGTTTGTCTGAGCTGTTCACTATTCTGTGCTGTATGCGCATTTAAGAGCCTGTTAAGTGTCTTTGTAAAATAATCCTTAAATGGCTACAGTATACCAGGAATATTGTATATTAAAACTTGCAACTGTTAAAGTGCTTCTTATTTACATTACTGCAGAAAACAGTACACAGCATAACATGTTTATCCCTTAATGTTTCCAACAGTAGGGATTCCGCCTATGACAACGGCCAGCCGTAACTTCCCTGCTATACGGGATGACAAAATTGCCCCCGTCTCATGTTGTGATCCATTTTCCCTGTTGGTCTGCTGTTCGTTTTGGGTATTGTTATTCTTTTGATAAAAGCCCAGTCAGGGTAACACCAGGATTCCAAATCCTGTTTGATGTGTCTGTGTTCCCTGCTGTTAGACCCTTTATGTGGACACGTTGTAAACTCTGTGGTGTGGGATCCAGATTACTCTGTTCTTGTTCCAGTGGATGGTGCAAGCCAAAAAGGTTGCACTAGTTTGGTTTTCTAGGTTTCCTCTACAGCTTAGTGTCAGGTTCTTTTAGAGTGACTGCAGAGTTCAGAAAGGTCACTTTGTTGTTTCACATCTCCTCTCTTTTCGATGTGATATAAGGGCATTCTGCGATGATGCCTGGTTTAACCAAACAACCTCATACTGAAGCATAAATGGAGTAACAACCCAAGTATTTTAGTGAGGACTGCACCAATTTGTACATCAATGTCAGTAAACACCTCCAAATGCATCATCCAGCATAAAAGAGCAGGCCAATAGTCAGTAGTTTACACACCCACAGGACTACAAACACAACTATGACCTAACGTAAACATAGTAGTTTGAAAGAAACATTGTGGTGGCTGCATGCGTCAGACTGGAGCAGCACTTACTGAACATCCCACATCCCTTATCTTGGCAGTTCTCAGATGGTCCCTTCACAATCTGGAGAACATGTCATTATGGCATAAGTCATCAACAGAGGTCAAGGCAGAGAAATTCCCCACTGTTAGGTAGGACGGATGCCTTACTGAAGAGAATGCAAGTGGAAGAACATATTAACAAAAGACAACGGAGATGAATAAAGACGCTGCTTTGATTTCTGGAATGAGTACATACGCTGACAGGAGTGTCGGTGAAGCCCGCAGTAATGTTGTAAAGTATGTATTTTAACTAGCAATGTACCGAGCCCTTTCTAAGGATCGGTATCAGGGCCAAACATAATAGATCTTCTCCATTATGTCATATCCCCCCATTTATAACATAAGCATTTGGAAGTAGCTTTTAGTCACACTTGCTACAGTGTGACATATCGGTTCATATCTGTGAGCCCAACGGTTAAGGATTTTACCCACCGCATCACACTCTCTTTCCCCTCGCTGCCCTTTTCCCTCTTTTATTGTACATTAAGGTGAAGGAAGAACAAATTGCATCAAGTGTGAATTGCACAAAATCTTGTCTCTGTGAAACTTTGAATGCTTTCTTACATGGTGATTAAGACCAAGAATGTGAATTCCCTCTCTCTCTTTGCCGCTGCCTCACACGCACAGTATTAGCTCCACACTCATCACTTCCCTCGTCCTGCATCATAGTCTCCCAATTACTCAGAGGCAGTGTCGTTCAATGCCGAACAAAGGCTAATTTGAGGCATGTCACCAGCTAATTTGTGACATGTGGGTAGCTCTTTGAAATGACATCACACATAGGCTGTTGGGTGTCATGAATGAATCAAGCTGCGAGGAAACAGCTCTCCTCTTTGATCTCATTAGCAGCCATTGTTCCACTTTGCTTCTCGTCGCGCGGAGCTGGACTCGCTGTTTATCAGCTCCATAAAAGAGGTCATTTAAGAGGAGAGGATGCTAAGCCACTGATCACTCTCTGATTCTGCATGCTAGTGATAAGCATCATAATAATGTAAATTGCCACTAAGTGGTCATGATCATTATTTACCTAAAGTGAGGACAAAACCAGGCCTTTAATTAAAACAGGCTAAAATAGACAATACATTCCTTTATTTGTAGTTTCCCCAGTGTTGTTATGAGTGGGTTTTGCCATATTTTAGTAACAAGCCCCCCAGTTTTACACTCTTTGCTTTTTTAGCTTCCTGTTGCTGCAGTTTGCATTTAATGCACACTCAACACTTCCTCTAGCTGTTTCACATTAAAAGGGGTCCAGTCGTTAACAACCCATAACCCTTTCCCTTGCATGGAAGACTTTTACTGTAACGTATCTGCAGTTACAGCAAAGTATTTCTAGCACAGCTTGTAATGCACACAAGCAGGAGCCAGCCCTTGCTTAGTGTAATAAACGTCCACGTGCCGGGAAGAACTGTAGCTTGCTCAATTCCCAAATGCAAGGCATTGACAATGTTCGAATTCCATATTACAGCAGTGAAACAGCTCTGTTACAGCACGTTGGTATCAACAGGTGGACTTATTGAAGCTTGCATAGTTTCACGCACTCCATTTATATCCCACCCGCGCCGCAACCCCAAGATCACGACAAAGTGCAAACATACGTACTTTGAATAACATTAGTTGATTTCTTGATTAATGGATCACTTTAGTGACTCTCCAACAAATGTGAAAAACATCGTGGGTCCCTCTGAAGTACTCTGAACTTTGAAAACTTTTCTAATCAGTGCCGAGCTACATACTTGCTTTGTAATTTTGGCCCACATATTATCGTTGGTTTGCTGAGCGTTGGTGGCTTTTAAATGTCTTTAGCCAGACGAGACAGGTTTTGTTCTTCCCTCTCATTCAGCTCAATCGGCTCCATAATTAGCTTGAGTGTGTCTGGGCAGGGGGAGAGCACAGGGGCCTTGATGCCCAGACGTGACCGTGAAAAGTAGTTTCTTGTTGGGCTCTAAGCACTAAATGATGTCTTCTCCCTGTGTGGGCCAGGTGACCTACCACGTGCTGATCTGAGGGGCCTTGCCCTGATCGACCCGTGATGAAGCTTTGATTTGTCATAATTTCCCAGTACATCATCTGTCCGAGGGTGCGAGAAGACCAAGCGGCAACGCTGTTTAGTTTCATGTGGTTACTGCACATTTCCAGCCTGTCGGTTCAGTTTGAGACAGAGCAACAATAAGAGAAAAACACTTGATTGTAAAGAATTCAAAACAATGTGTGGCAAATGTACATAAACTCCGTCCGAACGAATGTAAATTAATTTCTGATCCTGAAACAGGTGTGCGCTCATGCAGATTGTTTAGTTCAGTCTGTAACACCAGTCTTTTATCTGCAGGGATATTGGATATAGTTATTTCAAGGAATATGAACGTGTAATGTATTTCAAATGCTTTTTGAAAAATGGAAACATTAATGATTCTTATCATGCTGTGAGAAATCAAAATGTTTTGTTTACTTTTCTTCCCTGTGGAGAATAATGCATGATATGCATTTTTTTTAGCTATGTAACTATAAGCGTTGAATACATTGCCTTGTTTAAACCTTAAAAATGCATAAGCTCTTTATGCAAAACTGCATTACTGCCAGTAAGGGATTCATGTAGGCTGGTTTTTACACAGAATACAGGGAAGACCAAACTGTTTTGCTGTTTTCAGCTCCCCATACACCAGCTGATTCTGTGCTCTTTTCAATAATAGCCTGACACATGAGAGCAAATATTTGACACTCCCCCCAACAGCAATGGCATAATCTGAAGTCAACTTTGGTCAAGTTTTCTCTTTCAAATACTTGTTAGTGAGCGTGTTTGGAGGACACAGACTGTTTGAATCTGACTAAAGTTCAAATGAATGAAATAAGTTTTTCGAAAAAGAAAAAGAAAAGAACATTGATTCCAGGTATTTTAATTGTGAAATTATGCTAAAATGAACTTGCCAAATCAAAAAAATCATCGCGTCCAAGGGTTTTCTTATACAGGTGTAATAAAAACATACAGTGTATGTTTTTCTCAGCTGATACAAGCTTTGTTTTGTTTTGTTCACAAACATTTATGTAAACAAACCTTATAAATCAGAACATTCATCGCTCACAATTAATTGCTTGTGTTAGTCTGTTTAATATCAAACTTTCCACTCGATTTGAATGAAATCAGGTTTAGATCGTGGGCCATTAACAGTGGGTTTACTCTTTTGTTTACATTTGAATTGTAGACCCTTAGTTTAGGGATTGAACACCGACACAGCCTGAAAGCAACACTATCATAAAGGCCACTTATACAGTAGATAATCCTCCAAAAGGTGGAGTCATCCATTCTGCTGTCCTTTACCTTTTCTAAGTGATCTGTCGAGTCGGTTACAAAACCTTCTCACTCCCCCGGCCCTCCAACCGCTGTTTCAGCCTCCACGCACACACTGAGAAAGTGATCTATCACATTTGATTTGGTGCCGCCTCTATTTTTTTGCTAAACTTTGTGTCTGTGTCAGTGTCTGCAAATCAGCCACTTTTCACAGGCTTGTGTTCACTGTGCTGCGGTAACTATAGTAACAAACGTGGTGATTTCACAGAATAGAATAAAGTCAATCTTCCTTTGTCAGAAAGGTGCCATTTACTGCAAATGCTGCCAATTACTGGAAATGTCTGTGTCTGTCTGACCCTAAACACTTCCACTGATAATCCCCAGCTACCATATTTGTGTTCACCTAATGAACAGACACTGTATTCCTCCACACTGTTGGTACCCTATTTTTTTAGAGATAGGAATAACAGAGTGGGGATTGATTCTACTGGAAGCTTTAGATTTTTCTCTTTGTGTTGCGTTTCTAAGCTCACACACACACACACATCAGTCATGTGACTGTAAAAGCCTTTCCTGTTCAGCTAATTGCGGTGTTGTTTTGCTTTGACCTCTCTGTATGTCTACTGTGACTTCTTACACACACACACACACTGTGCACACAGCACCCCTGGCATCCCAGCAGTTGTCTTTTCTGACTTTTTCTCCTAGGTGTAACCCCTTGACCTCCCCTTTCCGGCTACTGTATTGTGCAGTGCCCCTCTGTTGTGAGTGAGTCACTGCAGGTGTCCCAGGCACGGTAAATAAAACATCCTCCCACCAGTGTTGAAATATTGAACAGACAAGGCACTGAGATGCTTGTCTTGTCCGAGGTAGGGGGTTTGAGGGCCGGAGGGGTTGTGGATGCAGAGAAAGGAGTGGAAAAAGCACTATGGTTAGGGTGAAACAGAGTGAAAACACGGGTGAAAGCGCATCACCACAGAAAATCCAGTTGGAAGAAATGGTACTAAAAGAGAAGACTGATGGAAAGGAAAGGGAAACTGATAATGGACTGCAGGCAGGGCTGCTCCATGTCCGCGGTGACTTTTCAGTGTGAGATGTCTGTTGGTCTCCTCTTTGTTCCTTCATTAAGCCCTTGCTGAGTCACTCTCCAGAAGCTGCACACAGCCTCACACTATCTCAAACCCATTGTCACATCAACACTACCACATGCCTGGGAGGCTGCAGTGGCAGCGAAGCACAACACGGCTCTCTTTCACACATGCAAAAGAAAAGGGGGGAAGCTGTTATTCATGCTGTAAACACAGGGCGCTTGTAATTGCTTGCTTGTGTGGTCATGTATTCCATGTTCATAAAATGTGCTTGTTGGGGTAGGAGGTAGACGATGAGCCCCCAATAGAACATACACATTCTTACAGATCTTAAATAGCTCCTACAAATCTCTGTTCGTTGATTCTTCTCCGCTGTATTAAACTGTCTGGTCACTTTTTGGATGGAAGTAAAGCATTTTAAAGGAGAAGAAAGGAGTAAATGAAAACAACAAAAGATAAAGTTACTGACACCTACACCTACACCTATGAATACCCATGCTTGTGCACCAGCTATACTGTTTATCTCCAAAACATCCAATCAGGCCTCTAAAATCACTCTGTCCCTCTCCAGAAAATGTTGGATTGAGCATTTACAGAATATTTGCATAATTCTAACCTCTGTGTTTGAAGTGTGCACTAATAACAAACGACTGATGGTACATCGGTGTGGGACTCTGTACTGTGGCCTTTCACTGCTATTTCAAACTTTTCAAAACCAGCAGAACTTCTCAAACATTGCCACGTAGCATTGCACTGTACATCAACGGCTTCCAGTCTGAAATGAAAATATACCTGCTCCATGCACACTAACACAAGCAAAGTCAACAAATGTTATTTACTTCAAGAAAAAGAGAAAATGGAACGTGGTGGGGTCCCCTGCTGTGTCTAAATATGTAATTTTTTCCAACCCCTTCCTGTGTACCACGACAGCACTGCAGACACTAATTACTACTTTTCAGCTTGGAATCACAAAGGAAACTAGCACCTATAACAAACCTTAAATCAAATGCCTCCATTATTTTGATTGACATTTGTGTGGTGCAAATGGGTATGGTAAAACATTTCCTCACTCTGCATTTGAGCTATTTTTAAGTTGTCAGTCAGGATCCTGTGCAGATACAATGGATGCGAAAGGAAGAAAGAAGGCTGCGTAAATGGGCTTGCATGTGTATGTGGGTGCATATGTTCCTGCGTGAAGGCGCACATCAGTTCACTTCTCTCCTCAGGAGAAAGTGCACCTGAATGCCATGTGCCTGCTGAGATAAACGCAGGTCAACACCACAATATAACTACTTCCAGCCTACAGGCAGGTGCATGTGTGCTCATGTGCATGCAATGTACCACTCCTTACAGATTCACCTCCACTGATCGTAGTGAAAGAAGCAGTCCAAAGCAAATGGCTAAACAAGCACACGTTTCCTCGCTGTTTACGTCCAGCGTTAAGCTCTGTTCCAGAGCCTTGAGTTGTTTCCGTCTGGTAAGACGTGAAGCCTTAACAAAGGGGCAGAGTTCTCACATTTGTTGAATCAGCAAACCAGTAAATAGATCATTAATAAAGTTTCAAAATGATTGGCAATTAACTGACTAATCAATTATTATTTCAAGATTAGGCGTAACCCTTCTTTGTCCCACAGCACCAGCTGTTTCACTGTAACTCGTACCTAAAATGAAAGAAGTCTACATTTCTCCTCTACGTGATTTTTATGTTATTCCGTCGAACTAACAATTCATCGACAATCAGCAAACCGACAAACAACATAAATGACAATACTGGAACACGTAGGAGCACTATAAGATGAATATGTTAAATCAATGTTATTTGTGTTGCTTTCATATTATATCTAATGCAACAGGGTAATGAAATCAGAAAGAAAGGAGGATAAGTCTAGTAGGCAATGCAACCCAAGTCAACAGCAAGATGAAAAGCCCTATAATATATGTCCCCAAACCACCAACCTTTCCATATTTACAAATATGTTGACATGGAACTTTCTGCTATGCTGATGTTTGTATAATATATGTACAATATATTAGTAAATGTGTGTGTATATATATTTTTTTAAAATTATATTTAAATTTGTATGTATTTCTATAAATGTTCTGTGTGCAGCGTGAAGGGGACCCCAACTTTCTTTTCATTGTGCAGCCCTGTGCTGTAGAATGACAAGTAAATGTACCTTGAACCTTGAACCTTCTACGTGTTCCATGAATGACTCTGAACGTTTCAGTATGTATTCTTCATCACTGCAAATCCTGTTTCCCCTCGCCTCCGTCAGATCAAGTCTTTTAGGATTGTAATTACATAAACTCTTAATATGATTAGATAGCTGCTGTATACCAGCTACTAATGTCAGCATTGGCTGTAATGGGAGGTAATGATGCTAGATTTGATGCTGCCAGACAGAAGGACATGAATCAGAGGATTAATGGACTCATTCAAGCCATTAACCATTAGGAGTAGTTAACTGAGGTGAATCAACGGATACAGCCACAGGCCGAACAAAAGGAAATCGCTGCCAATTTAAACCGATTTCATCATCGTCATCTTTAAGATCTCACAAAATTGCTGTGTGTGTTTGTCAGTTTGAACTGGGCACTCCACACAGACTTCCTTTGAGAAAACTGGAATATATAACACGCCATTTGTCTCAGCACATTCTAAATGTAGAACAACAAATCTTCAATTTAATTGATTCTCCTTAGCTCGGCTTAGATTTTGGCAGATTAGATCTCTTGAAAGTCACTGCAAGTATGAATGAGAAATCCGACAGGCGGGCCATCTGTACACCAAACTCGAGTCCAAGACTGGGGGAAAAAAAAGGGCGCATGAAATCTTTCTCGGTGCACATTTTGTGTACGATACAGCATCCCACACACTGACGTAGCATTTTATTCAGATATAAGAAATTGCCTTGATGATTTGCTGTGCTGTGTGTTGTTATGTGAAGACAGAAGATTGACTCCTTGATTTGTGCAGATAATGTAATGTGCAGCTCCTGCCACTCCACCTTCACAATGGCTTCAGATACGTGCAACCCTGCCACAGCATTTATTATCACTGGCTGATTCCCAATCGGCTGAATATAATAAAGTTGCTTTTTATATTGAAAATTAGCAAGCTGTTGCTAATGTTTGTTGCAAGTTTATTCATCAAAAACAACCTTTTTTGGGTGCAGTGACTCTCCATCACTAATGCATAGAGAATACTTTTGTATAGATAAGAAGATAAAGATCCTTTGCATGCATCTTCAGCCTTCCGTGACCATGTCAGACCAGCCCAGAGCACCTTTATCTAATTATCAACAGATAATTGCTGTTCCATTCCATTCAGTACACCTCTTGTTTTTGGGATGTTTTGGAAACTAGAAAAACACATCCACATAGTTTGGTGGCAACGGTTATCGCTCCATGTATATATGTGTGTGTTTCCATAGATGTGCTCACTGCATGTGAGTGGGTGCCTGTATCTGGGTGTATATTCGTGTGCAGCTGTGGTTGTGCGAAAAGAAACGCATTTGTATAAAATGGCTAATTTAGTTGAGCAGAAGCATCTGGACGTGATGATTTTGAATTTGTTTTTATTTTCTTAGCTGTCATTGCCTCTGTGTTACACAGCGAAGGCATTGGGTGATACGGCAAAGAGTTTTTGTTGTGGTAGAGTGACGCATGACGAATATCATCAAACTATCAGCCAAATTCTAAATTATCAGCCAATATATGATTTAGCAGTTGTGTGCAGAGAGGCAATTAGATTTTGAATCAGGAAGATGAAACAAAAAATACCAACTGACGAGTCATATAATCAAGAAGACAATTAGCATTTGCATCTCTACTTTATTCATTGAAACACTTAGCAGTGGATCGATCATTTCTATTTTTCTTGGAAACCTTCACTGTTACTCCTCAGTGAATTAGTCCCACATTTGCAAACCTTTAGTCTTGGATGGCAACGTATTGTAAAGTGTTCTGTGTATGAATGTAATTCATCACTTGGAAGTGACTCAGTGATTCAGATCAATACAAAGCACATGTAATTTTGTAAAGAATGTTTTCTTTCTTGCTCACGAGTACGTGGTCACTGCGTAACTGACTGCACTGAACCTGCCGTGCAAGTGAGCAGAAAAACAATTTGTGGCAGTATTGACCTTAGTTCCAACATTTTTATTTTCTCACCTGCTGAGCAACAAAACTTCACAAAAACAATGAACCTGCGATAGTGTTTTCCTCTGAATTGTGCAGCCTGTTTATTACCGGAGATAAGTTCTACCTGTAGTTTAGGCAGCGGAATCTTGGGGGAAAATCAGAACAACACACACCATCAAACAAAACATAAAAATGGCATTGCCAACAATGCACGCACAGATGCTCATGCAAACATGCAGTAAAGCATCTGGGGGTTATATTGTATTTGCCTTTTAAGTGACTAACAGCTGTCCCCTGGTTGATTTCTAATTAGAAAGCTATTGATTACACTCAATACCAAACTTCCACTTTAGGCCTGATGAGCAAACACAACAGATGTTTCAAAACCTCAATACGGGAGTCATTATTTAATGAATTCCATATTTTCACTCCGTTTTAATACCCTACTTCCAAACGCAAGTACCAACCCTTTCCAATATTAATGATCTGCAGGTGCCACCACAATTTGAGACCAATGTTGCAGTTTTAATGCAGCAGTTGTAGGTTTAGGTTTTCTATGGCAACTAAATAGAAACATTTGGCCGAATACTCTTCACAAAATCCGCTATATAATCCAGTGGGAATAAAATCATCAGCTAATATTGTAGTTGCTTGGAGTGCTGAAATGATTAGTCGATCCATTAATCAATGAGTCAATCAACAGAAAATCAATAGATGGCATGTTCATAATTGATTGATTATTTAAGTAATTTATTAGGTAAAAATGCCAGTTTCAAATGTGAGGATTTTCTGCTTTTCTTTGTTTTATACCATTTTGAAATGAATAAGTTTAGATTAATATATGTTCAATATTGAACTGTCTGTTCGAGAAAAGCAATTTGAAGATGCCATCTTTGCCTCTGACAAATGTTAATTGGTATTTTCTACCATTTTCTGATATTTTATAAACAAACAAGATTGGTCTAAAATTATGTACAGATTCATCAGCAGTGAAAACAGTTGTTAGTTGCAGCCCTAGTTGCTTGTAAACAAGCTTTCTGAGTTTCTGGTCTCTACAGAAGTGCATAGAAAACAATAATACATGAATACAACACAAATCAGTTCACTCACTCAGCACTCCAATTGCCAGTTAAGCATGATTTAAGTTAAACCACAAAAGGGTGTGTGATTAGGGTGACTAGGTCTTCGACGACGTAAGATGTGGTGCAAGAGACTATTTTTAATGTTAAATGTTGATTTTGTTTACAGCCATTAAACAGGCCTCAGGTTCAATGGCATGCCGTGGAGGGAATCTCTAATAAGACCTGTTTTTCTTTTGCTGTTGCCGTTGTTTGCTCCTTTGGGCGATGTCTCTGTGTGTTGCCTCTTCTTCCCCACTGAGGAAGCAGACAAACAGAGAGACAGACATGTGGCTGTACAACAACACTCTGCTAGGAGGGTTCAAATCAAAAGTTTTGTGTCCATTGGTCCCGTTACCTTCTGCTGTTAATGTCCGGCTTTCTTTGATTAGTCCAGCCCTGTCGATAGTCAATCGGTCCTCGGTTCCTGTCAGCTGATCATGCCAACCTGTGTATTGACTGACTGTACCTGCCCCACGCACGCGCTGCACAGACTACGTTGCATCTCGATGCTGGTAATGCTGGTTTAAAAGCAGCGATCTTACTGTAACGAGCAACATCATGATCCCACCGAGAACTTGGCTGTGACCTCTCAGCCTGTCCGTTGACAATTGACGTTATCTGTTATGTGGGACTATTTCTCGCGCAGAGGAAATAGAGTTGAGATGCGGTACCAAGGAGGCTGTTGATGGCAGTCCTTTTGGAGCAATCAGCAGAAACATATTTACTTGGCAGTAAGAATATTTGTTGTTAACAAGATGTACACATGAATATTTGTTTAATTGGCTTCACCTGTAGTGAAACTGCCTGGAAAGGAAAAAAAAAACCCAAACGTATTTTCAGGAAACTAATTTGTTTCCTTTATTCTTTAATTATACTAACAATCAGTCATTCTCTTCAATGAATGTGCGTGCGTGCGTGTGTGTATCCACGCGTGCACTGTCCTCGTGCGTGTGTCTGTGACATCACACACAGCAACCCCTCGCTAAACCCTCTTATCCTTCCTCTGGGGGCACAGCTTAGTGTAAACAAAGGGAGAGAGCGCGAAGAAAGGGAGAGGCGGAGTGGATTATCTTCCCTCTCCTCTTGAATCCGGGGGAGATCAGCGAGTCATTTACACAACATAATTCATTTAAAACGTAATATTCCCCAAAAACTAATGGACTTAAACACAACAGCTGTTGCCAGCTTACGACACACTCCAGTCACTTAAAACAACCAATCAAGGCTGGGGTGCCACTGCAGTTTGGTGTCCCAGCATCCCGTGGTGCCCTGGGAAGTGTGATGCGGTTTTTTTCATCTTCCTCCTCCTTCCTGCCCACCGGGCGCCTGTCCTGTCCTGTCACTTAATGCCGCTATAATGCGAGACGGGTAGCGTTTCAACACTGTACAGTATATGCTTCTAGTTCTTCTACACACAGATTCGCACACCAGGCTTGCCCCTAAAAAGTCAGGTCCCTCACTGAGTGCAGGCATAGGCATATACTGTACATTGTTACCTTGATGACTACTTCGGTGAAGAAGAAACACACACACACCTTAATCCAGCATTGCCACGTGGAAACAGAGAGAGTCCTTGAAAATGAATGAATTGTCGTGAACATGTAGCCCCTTTGCAATGTTTTTTTAATGAATTATTTTATATAATAATAATTAATTTAGCAGAACATACCAATACTACTACTTGTTTTGTTAACAACAATCCATACTCATTTCTTCTCTTTCTCATTTTCTCTTTCATTTCCTCCCCCCCCCCGCTGGCCTGACTCTTACCTGACCGCTGTTGTTTCATCAACAGGTAAGCGCACAATTTCCTGTACTCTGACAAAAGTCTGTTATCTGACTTGGTGCCACTTCACGCATCCTTGAACAATGGATGTATTTGTCCTCCACTTGATCAAAGCATGTTTTGCTTGACAGGTAACTAGACATTAGTGATGCTGCTAATATAACACTCAGGAGTTCTCAGGAGTGAAAATTGCTTCATTCTATTCAGTAAAGGAACATATTTTATAAGATTTTTATTGTACTGAGATAAAGTGATACGGGTCAATCAGTCTTTGCAGTCTTGCCTTGTCCACCACATTTTTAATGGCAAGAATCACCAACAGATTTTAAATGGGCGGTTGAATAGGTAGCTAGCAACCTCCCAAGACATTCGCTCTAAAAGCTACATCTCTACTGTCATTAATCTCTCTTATCCCTTCAGCTGGATTGCCATACAGTCATAATGTCATTTAATGCATTCTCCAGAGCCAAGCAGCACATTACTGAATGGTGCGATACTGACATTCGATATATACAAAATTTTATTCCAGGAGCAGAATAATGAGCTGCCAAACTTTGGCATTACCTGTTGACCCTGTTATGGACATAGCCTTGGACAGAACAAGCTATATAGCAAGATTTCCCTAACCTTTCACCAGAGCATTGTGTATGTTATGTATGTTTTGCTGTCCTGAACTGACCTATTAGCAGACAGTGTCCCTTTAATACCCACCATTGTAAGAGTTGAAATAACAAACATGAAATCTTGAAATGTAAACTTGCTATACATGAGTATGAGTGAGAAATGTTTTGTCAAATGTGTTATCCGTCACAATAACTCCCTTGATATTTACCATCTGGTTTATGAGGAGCACATACTCTACACAAAGAAACAAACAAAACATAAATCACATGCCATAATATTTTAATTACATGTGCCAAAATTTGAAAGCGTTTCTTTTTTTTTTCTAACAAGTAACCGAGGATCAGGACTGCATTCCCTTTAACTCGATAGTTCTGAATATAAATAAACACAAATCTGTTTGCTCATTATATCTAGCCTATTTAAGCTATTTAAGCTGTGTGCCAATAGGTTGCACCCACAGGCATGAAAATGAGCAAGGAAACAAATTGCTGTTGAATGCTTCTGATAGCGCTGAAAACTAAGCCTGTGAGTATGCTCAGAGTGTCAAGCACAAGCAATTAAAACGGTAGACCTTTAAGCAAAATGTGTCATTCTCCAGTGCTGTGCAACTAGTCTCAAAGGAACAGCAGAAACCCCGTGCAGCAGCAGCCCAAGCATCTGTTTAACAGCGATATCTTAAAACAGAGGTGTTCTTTGGAGACAGGGCCTTAGTTAGTTAGGAGTTAGAGGTTAGTGGGAAGATTTCAGGGGTCAAGCCACAGTAAATATCTGTAATGGCCGAGAATAAACAGAGAACATATAAGGTACCTGCTATTGTCAGCAGAAAGCTTGGTACTACATCTTTCTAATGGCCTCCCAAATGGACAATGTCTGCCACTGTCTTTAAGCACCTAAGGCAATAACAGCCACCACCCCTTTATCTCTTTAACTATTCAAGGCCTGGAGAAATACACCCTGTTACCATCCGCAACTATAAAGTTCAGTCCAATGAAAGGGTCTAATATTAGTCCTCTTTTGCCAGATTAACCGGCTTGCTATAGTGCTGTATGGAACCACTGTGGGAAGAACTAAGCAGTAAATTTGCTTTTGTAGTCGTTACCCATCCTGCACTTATCCAACCAATGTAGGCATGGGTTCAGATCATTATATGTGCAAGTGATTTATCAGAATACCTAACAATTATCAGATACAGTACCTCTGTAATAGCAATGTGAATAAAAACTAACCCTCTGCTGACCCTATCAGCATGACAGTTTGAGCTTAGTGAGAGACTGTGACGTGTTGTGTTCATTTGATTGCACACATGCATGCACACATACAGTAAGCTCTTCTCACACATGCTCACGTAGCATGAGTCACAGAGAACCATTTGTCCTACTGTACAGAATACAGTAGGCCCAGAGTAAATAATGTTAATATCCATTGTCTTCTCATATATGATATGCTCTGCCCTCATGTAGGCCAAAATCCCCAGTGCACACACTGCCATGTCTACAGTAGCAGTAAGCTAAAAGAGAATACCCCATTCCCAAGAGAGAAGCTTAAAAGGCTCTGTGTAGGGATATTCTGCCACCTCTGCAAACACCTGTCCCACCACATGTAAAAAGGTGCTATAGCACAACATATTTTTGTAGACATTAAAGTTTTAAAGCCATGACAGCTATTTGAAAGAATCCAACACTGTCTTCTTGTTCATACCATTTGTAGCGAATGAAATGAGTTTTCTGCATTTTCAGGAATGAGCCAATGCTTGTAACTTAAATCGACAACATTCTGTGATTGACTGTGTAAAAAATAGGGAGGGTATCCGTAACTGTACATTGAGTACAATGTACCCGTCCTCAGCTGTAGCACTGCCACAGCTGTGGATTTTCTAAGTCATCTGCACAGTCCTTAGTATTAGAGCTTATTGTACGGATCCAATTTGGACTCTGCTACAAAGAATCGAGCAGTGTAAAATATAACAAAACAATATGACAAGTGACGGATTAGGTTTGTTTGATGTTCCAGGTTTCGCAATATTGACATTGTCACATTTGGAGAATAGCATATTGAATGTATATAGCATGGTTAGCACACAGTAGACGCTGTTTAATTCAGCATTTAACCATCTTCTGCCAGCACCGGGTCCCTCATTACCCATCAGCCCATTTGCCAGCTGCCTCATCATTACCCATCTCCCCTGGCGTCCACTGTCACTCAAAATGCCTGGGATGAAGCTGGAAAGTAAATTAATGTGTGTTGTATGCAAGCAGGTCTGTCTGCCCACCTGCGTGTGTGTGTGTGTGTACGAGAGAGATACAGTAAAAGGGCAGGTATGTGTAGAGTATATAGCGTCTGTGTGAATGGTATGTATTCACTACTGTAGGTGAGCAACTCCTGTCCTTTGAGTCATTTTCTATAGATTCACTGATGTCCTTGATGACCAACGTGAAGTTCTGGGTTATGTGCACAAGAACAACAAACCAGCTACATATTACTGCTTCACAGCATTTAAATTGCACCTAGAATTTCAGCTTCTTTTGCCTCACAAGTTTGGATGCGGTCCTAATGTGTTCATTCATGGAATCGTTTGACGCCTACACTCACAGCATGGTTGTGTATTGCGTTAACTGGCAGAATCAGAAATTCTAACCAACAAGTCTGATTTAGCACAAACTTTGTGCAATTATTATGTGGCCGCTTGGTTTTGTTTGTGCACGATTTCAACAAATGTACTGCTGTCCCAGTGCATCAGCATGCATAATTATGCTTCGCTTCACTGCAGTGCTTTTGTCAAATTAGTTGCTGCAGATGATCCAGCCTTTAGTTGGCTGAAGAGAGTCAATGTTCTGAAAGAGAAAGCATTCATACTGCTTAATCATCCATTAACCTTTAGTGTCCTTATTTATAGACATTATTTCTATAATTACACTGAACTTGTATTTTTATGTTAGTATGGATATTTCTACTGGAAATGTGTAATTAAAGTGTTAACATCAGCATCAGCATTATTCTGTAACATCTGGACACTTCTGCCATTCTTTTGGACTCACTATAGAGCTATTAGGCTACCAAATGAGTACGGCTGCCTTACCAGAGGAAGTTTTAACTTAATTTTGTTATGTGTATAAGAAAGGTTGCTCGCAGAAAAAGCTAGGCAGATATACTTGTATTCTGAAAGCGATATTCAGTACAGAGGCATGAAAAGCAAATCCCCTGGCACAACAACAGTACAGTACATTTAAGCCACAGATATTTTGTAACCAGATGTTTTTGCCAATTGGCTCCATTTGTAAGTAGCCGGTGTACCAATTTGAAATTCAGTGGGAGGTGTAGTTTGAATTTCTCAGGTCTAATGTGTTGGGCTAGGATGAACCGCATGTGGGTAGTAGAGTGTTTACATCATCTGAAAATGTCAAAACGGATGATACTGAAGTAGAAGCAAATGAACAGATGATGAGAAAAGTAGGGGGTGAGAAAGGAAGGAGGGAAGAGAGAAAGGGAAAGTTTTCTCAATGCCAGATGGAAGAGCAGTTGGCACCTCTCTCATTACTGTGGGGATGGATTTTCCTCTATCGTACCAACACACATACACACACACGCATGCATGCATGCACAGACATGCAGAGTTACCTCCTGTCACTCCACACCACCTGCCCAGCACCTGGTCATCAAAGCAAGACCAAGGAGGGCTCTCATCTTTAGGGGAGAGAGAAAGAATTGGAGCACTGGAGGAAGGAGTGGAAGGGCACTAATGCCATATGCTTTCACCAGCTCGATGTTGATGCCTGATTCTTCTCTTCGTAAATCATCAGTTTAACTGAATCAGCTTTCTGTCATCTCCTGCCGTATTACATGCCCTTCTTTCTCTCTGGTGGGTGTGTGTGCGTGTGTGGGCAGACAGGTGTATCTGTGTCACGCCCTCACCATCGAGGCAAGCAAGGCCTGTCGTGCCTACAATAAATTAAATGTGACACAGATGGGTGGAGTAGCTTCCCCCTTTGATCCAAGCGGTGCAGCAGAAGGACAGACCCTGACCAACACATGTCAGACAAAACTGTTGGGCACCACCAAAGATAGCTTTATGGTCCCATTGGATGTGGGCCAGGGGTTGAAACCATAGAGGAAGGTGGACGCACACACACACACACACACATTTACAGTAATGGCACCACGGACAGAAACACAGCTGCAATTTTCGAATTTGAAGAGTCACAAATTCTATGGTGTGAACAAAAGTGTGTGATAAAATGTGTGATAGTGATACAATACATCATTGTTTTGAAAGCTACGTACACACTAGGTTTTGAATAAATCATTTCTGCAAGTGTGAACTTCTGTCTCTTAGTCTGTCAAGCTGGATCTCTTCTCCAGCTGTAGCTGGATGGTGGCAGCCTGAGTCAGAGCTGAACAATGTGCACCAATCAAAATGCACTCAACCCCATTGTCTGGTAGATATGTCACTCAAACAAGAGCAGGCAGCAGCATTAAGTTGCTAAGCGTTCAGAATTATCTGATGTAAACGACCTAGTGAACATCATTATTGATGCTCAAACTGTATGGTAGCTGCTTTCTCATCATTTTTACTCTGTAAGTGGCTGAACTGTCTACATATGTAGATAAATTAACTTATTGCTTCTCTCAATATTAGCTGAGGGGTCCCAAGTTGATGGTGCGAGTTACATCTACCCCTTTACTCTTACATATTCACTGTCTATGTCTCGCAAAGCCAGGCGCAATTTAAATCTTGACATCTGTGAAAATCAGAATTCAGGTAAGCGCATGACTTGCCACCTCCCACCTTTTGATAACTACTACTTAAGCATGAAGCAAAAAATGTTCACCTCAAATTGATTTAGAAACAATTTTTTGTGGATTAGCTTTTTTAAAGTGGTGCTTTTTTTCTGATTGGGTGAAGGAAGGCTTTAAGGTGAGCAGTGTCAATCATCTGTTGACAAGCCAACTTGAAATTATTTCTGTCTCATGCAAAAGTCTACTGAGCATTGCCAGACCACAATGAGCAAAAATAATTTGTAGGCTATTGGCTACTTAAAATAATGAGAATGTGGGCAGAAGTGTGTATAGTGTGGATAAGGGTCTATCCCTTTTACTCTTATTGATTGCTGTATTCATATTGTAATTGGGGAGCAATTGCTGAGTCTTATTCCATAATAAATACAGTAACCTTTTTTTGGGACACTGGTCATCTTGGATCAAACGGTTTTTGTAAAACAGGACTCAAATATAATTTGACTATATTGAACTCACTTTGTGAGAAACACTAAGCCCCAGATTCCTGTTGTGCAGTTATTTATGCCTTAGCTTTAAAGGTGTTGAGTGTTGAATGGCATTATAATAACACAATGAACTGTGAACACCTTACAATGCCATGCAATTGACAAAGGTACTTCAAGTTCTATTGAAATGCATTGCATTGAATTGCCCAGGTGTTCATGATATTGTGTCCAGCTTCTGTATACAGAGGTGCCACCAGTGGGTGGTTATGGGAGAAAAACCTTCAGGGGGTCCTAAGCAAAGGTCTTCATCGTATTCGGTGATATTTTGCTAAACAGGATACATCAATGTAAAGGAACCCTTTTTGTCGAAGGGCCCAGAATGTGTTACACCTGCTGTTATGTTAATATTAGCAATGGATTGTCATTTAAATTCATATTGATAATTGCGCCCATGTTGTGAATTAATTCACACTTGCATCAATTAACACCTTGATATTATTCAAACTTGTTTTCCAGACAGACAGGAGACAGTTTGTCTATGAACAAGGCTAAATAATTCTATTGATATTAAAATGGCTGTTTTGATTGTAATGTAATACATGTAATACAAAATGCATGTGTCCTAATAGCATACTCAGGGCTATTTTTAATTATATACACTTGAAATATAATAGTTACTATGAGATATAATACCACAGCTACTTCTAAATTGGGTGGAGGGTGAAGGAAAATCATTTTGCTTCCACCCTAATGTCTTTGGATATAATAGCCTATTAGATTCCTGCTTTATAGCATGGGCACTGCAGTACTTACACCAAACTGTCTCCAACCAGCCTAGGTTATTCAGGCTTGGAAACCTAATGAGAACAATGACCTTGTGTTCCATTTAGATGGGTGGATAGTCTGTCCTTCTCTGCCACCCCACCACCACCCCTACCCTCTGCGGACATCCATCTTTAAGAATTTCCTCCTTTTTCTTCTTTTTTTATGTCCCCCGTCATGTTTAGTCATCCTTTCAACTCACTTTCTAGCTCTCTTTGTCTCTCCGTCTCCTCGCAGTGTATTCCATTGGGCTCTACACAGGCATCCTAAATACAATTACAGTCCACAGCTGAATGGAGAGGAAGGGTCCTCAGGGATCCCTAGAAACAGGAAATGGTCAGGAGGGTTGGACTGAGGAGGGAACGGCAAATCCCTAATTCAATTGGCTGAACCTTGGCAACAAGCCCCCGGCGGCTCTTACTGTGGAATCAGTGGAATCAAACAATGCGGCTCAAACCGCAAGAGAGATTTCCATCCACACTAGCAAACACTCACGCACACATAAATTGACACAAATGTATTTTATTTCCTCATTCCCCAGCATTAGGTTTCTCTCTGTTCTTTGTATTCCTACATTTACAAGGTTGCACACAAATTGATATCTGCCATCCAAGTGATAGCCTGTTATAATGAATCAACTTAAGATTCTCACTGAGTCTCCATACACCTGAATGTTGTTCTAAACTGTTAAAGATAAATGGAGAGGCTATCAATAACTGTTCTGTGTCAGCGACAATGACCTCCAACCCAGGGTTTATGGGTTGCAATTGATTACTGAGAAGCTGCATGCAGCACTACTGTACACTCAACACACTCACTCACACACACACACACACACACTCTCTCTCTCTCACACACACACACACACACACACACACACAAAGACACAGAAGTGTGTTTAGAAGGAGAAGAAAATCAATCTGTAACCACACTAAATCTTTTAATCTACACTGTGAGTGTCCATTGGCAACCTGGAGAAAATGCCAGTCAGCATGTGTACATGACATAAGCATTAATAACTAATGTCCTGTGACATGAATATAGAAGTGACTATGAGAAAAATCTCAGTTGCATCACATTATAAATAATTTCAGGCCTGGTTGGTATTCATCTTTGGAAAGTGCAGGCGGAGTTGGCGGTTTTTCCCTCTAAATTCTCACTCAGCTAATAACTGTGAGCACTATAACCTCAAAACACAGGGTCTTGAAATAAGAACTGAGAATGCCACCATCTCTAACTGTGATAACAAATGCCATCATCATGCAATCATAACCCCAGCCTTTCATTAATGCCACGTCACGTGACTGTAGGCAATGACCTGACGATAACAAACTGAAGTCATCAGTCAGCTTTAAGACATTTACAAATGATTGGATGCATTTCTCTCTTTGCTCTTTGTCACAAATAAATTGCTAGAATTTGCTTTTATTCAGCTCTTTGCAAAACATTTTTTTACATAATGGCTGAAAGAAAAAAAATTGTTCAAGTAACAAAGTTGCCATCAGATCAAACAAACACACAATATGGTCCTGTTTTGTCCTGACTAACTAAACCAAAAAGGTGGAGGGGGGAGATTCATGGAATAGAAGCTGCCCAAGCATCTGTCCTCCAATCTTTAAAAAAAGAAGGTGCATAAAATTAACCTGAAATTCTTATTCATTTTTTGCATCATATCATGTTCTTTTCTCTCCTCTCCTTCGGCTAAGCATCTTCTGCCTCCTCCTCCTGCTCTCCTAAGCCTCCGTTCTCAGATGTGGTTGCCTCTGTTGCTGTAATGCTGTGAATAGCAGTATTAGGCTCCATACCCTTACCGATAATTGGAACAAAGTGGGGGATCGATGTAGAGGGCACACAAATACACCGGCATACACAACAATATAAACACACATGGGCACATTCGCATACACACAGTGGACAGGAGCATTGCAATCAATACAACTCAGAGGCAGGATTTTCCTCTGTATTTATGCTCAAGACAATCCGGCATCGAACATTTTGTGAAACAGATACAAAAAAGACTGAAATGTTTGAGGTTTAAACTCAAACTAAGCGCTGAAAGCTGTTTGTTTTTGTGTATGTTCTTAAGAGATTCTTGAGATGCATTGAAACAGTGTGGCAAAATGTGGTCATTAAATATCATTTAACAATGATTTGGCACCAAGCAACGTCAGTTTTCTGTGACATCGCTCAGATAGAGAAATAAATGTCTTGTCTTTTACGGAGTTTCGATCAGCCAACTGAGACTAACAAGCGGGTCTAAGTGGAAGTGTGCTGATGTAGGAGGTTACTACATCCCATAAAGATCAAATATATTTGATCATGGCCTCCTGTTGTCCTTCTTTCAGGACAGCAGCACTATAAATGTCAGTGCAGACAGTCAAGATTTGTCTCTCCACAGGTAGCCTATTGTATTGTCTGTTCAGTGGTGGAGAACCACAAGAGTTCTGATGAGTTTTGTTCTTCCTCATAAATGTGAAAGTTTGCAGAAGTTAAATAGCCCTAATACCTAAAACAAAATGCAGCCTTATGATATTAAATTTTTTGTATGTTGTTTCAAATCCCAAAGCTTTTCAGGTGCTTTTCTGCTGTATCGAAAATGCAGTTTTGAAGTACGCCAGTAGGTTTAGAAAACGTAAGAGAAATTCCTTAGTCCACAGAGTTACATGAACAATTCATTCTGGGGAAAAAACAAATGTAAGGTTACTGTCCGTGTGTGTACATCTTCTCACCTGCCGTTCATTATTTGATAGCGTATTCATTTTTCATTCATTTTTTACATGAGACAACACAGAGAATGTATATTTTTTGTTGTGTAAATCCAACAAAATGATTACTGTTGGCCTTTGTTTAGACCTCCGGTGAAATGAGCATGAAAAACAACTGAGCCATGCTCAGCTCCTTTTGTAGATATTTCAACTGGCCGTCTATTAAATTTGACATATCCCATTGGGTGTGGCAAAGAGAGGAAGACTGGGGACAAAGAAAAGCAAACAAAAGACATTAACTCTGTGTAATTGATTTCTCTGAGGCTGACTTTTTTCAAGTTGATACTCTTAGAGGGGAAATATTACCTTATCAATTAACGGTTAAATCAAATTTTCTACTGCTGGCAAAATGTAACTGAATTCAATAACAAATTGTTACCGGCATGGAGGTACTTCTTATATTACTTAGAACAAATGACAATTCAATCTATGTTTAAAATATTAAACCAGAGCAGAAGCCAGCAGTGAACTGGAGGTTTCATGTTTTAAACTTGGGTATCAACTGTCTTAACAGTCGTAATTTCGTAACTATTATATTATACTATATTTTTTTTTTAATTGTTGTTTAATTTCACAGCATCACCAATGCTAACATCCCTGAAAGGTTCTTGAATCTCCCTTAAATCTCCCTAACATCAAATTCAATTCAATCTTCAAGCATTCAAGTTATAGTTTAACCATTTAACTAAATCAATCGACATGTACTTGCAAACAATTACATATTTGATTTTTTTTCATACTGCAAATTTAATATGATAATTACATACTTGGTTTTTAAGTGAATCATTGGCTTCTAAAACTATTTTTGTATTGAAAAAATAGGTTACATTGATTTCATTATCCTAATATTTCCTTCACAAGATGCAGGGGGGGAAATCAACCCACAAACTGCGTCGCTGTTTGAGTCATGAAATTATCATTCTTTTTCTACTCGATATTCTCAATTTGCCTCCTGGTCTTTGTGTTTTGCACCATGGAAAAAAAGTCAAAATCTTTTCTTTTGTCATGTTTCTATTTTACTGCTCATTTTTTCAGAGATTGACCACATACGCAATTTGCTCTGTACTTCCTTGGTATAATAAATACATAAGTAGTCATTACAATACAGAAGTGCAGGAAAATGTCAACAAAAGTCACGTGTTTACCCACTTTAAACATGATGATTTCCTGCTTATTTTCCTCTGTTTGGACTGAATCATCCGCTTTGGTTCACATATAGCAACAGCTCAAGTTCACCTCTCTCAGGTCAGAAGATATTTTGAGTTCAACAGCAGCAAACACGGCAGCTATTAAACAGCTACTGGTGGGAAAGCAGAATATTATTCCTTGTGTTTTACACTTTTTCCTCTTCATGTCTGCCTTTGTTTTTGTTCAAAACACCATTCCCCTCTCACATTATTACCTGGGAATATTGTGATTGTGTTAAGGAGATGCACCGCAGCCAGGTATGTATGTGCATGTGTGAAGAAACAAAAGAGAACATATGTGAGCTTAGTTGTTAACAGTATTTGTGTATGTACGTACATATGCACACCTGTTTGTGTCAGATCTACATCACTGATAATTGAAACAGACTTCCATTATTTCTCCTTGTAAACTTTTCTCCCTTTCACACACAATTACTTTTTATTCTATATGACACCACAGACATAAGGTATGAGGACTTATCCACATAATCTACATGTCTGCACAAGGCCTTGTTTATCTTATCACACACACATTTGTGTTTTAACACACGTGCTTTGCACACATCATTATCAGCCTGCTTAAAGCCTGTTAAAGCTTTAAAGCCTAGCATGTGTTCTATCAAACCCAACACTGATGAACTTCTGTGTGTGTGTGTGTGTGTGTGTGTGTGTGTGTGTGCATGTGTGTGAGAGACTTGGATTAATTGTTTATGCAAGTGTGAAGGAGATAATTTAAGACATACTATATATATAAAATTATTAAACAAATATACATCCATCTTTTTATGCATTGTTGATGATTTTTCTTTCTCTTTAATATCTCAATTGAGCAAATCTATGGGGATAGATTTATATCTTCTATCCCCATAAAATCCAGCACCTTGATAAGGTTTTAAGTTCATATAACTGGAAGGAAGAGGCTGATTTCCTGCCTTCAGCAGGAAGAGCATTATTATCTGATAATGTTGGGATATACAGAAAGGCCTGAAAGTTCCAGAAGGCTAGGGGAAAGCCTGCTAGGAGTAATCGTTGTTATTGACCTGAAATGATGGAATCTAAAAATAGTAAGGGAAAATGAAAAACTGGAATAAGATTGTGTATGCTGTGCAGTGTTAGCAGTAAAGTCACATAATGGCAAGACTGTTGAAACATAAAGACAATGAGATGTAATAATGTAAATCATTATGATTGATGATGCAGAAGTGATGTTGTATTTGTGGCCATATCCTACAGATATTTTTTGAAATTTTTAGGAGCACACATAAGAATTGCTACATTGTCCTTCATGACTATCTAAATGTCTATATTTGTTGATTCTGTTGGCCACTGCTGATTAGTTAATATATCTATACTAATGAGTGATCTTTCAAGTCATTCTGAATTTTCTGATAAGCGATCTGAATCTTTCTTCTTGCAGATTTTGCAACCATAAAATTCACTCAAATCAATTTTGAAATTTGTTTGAATTGTTATATAAACTGCAATTGTATGTTTCATATGTTACCAGAACCTATTTGCTAAAACTGACATTTTGAAGTCAACTTGTCCATTTTCATGCTATAATATATACAAAATAAAATTGCATCTGGATTATACTTAAGACAACTATCCTTATCACGAGAGACTTGCAGCAACTGCAGGGGTAATGAGCTCATCTTTAAAAATCTGAATAACTGTGTGGAACGTGTTGATGTGCATGAATCACGCAAGAGACATAACTATAAAGACCCAGTAAGGAAGATATGAATATGAAGCTTTGAAGGCTGAAATAAACCAAGGAATATGAGGAACCATAGCAATAATATATTGGAGAATATGATCTAAGTGGGGGCGAGGAAACATTAATTTTATTTTACAATGAAAGACAGGAATTGCCTTAGAGGTACTGCTGAAGACATTACTTCAAGAGGCTAGAATGAAGGTTGCTGCAATATTAGATGGAAGACAAATAAGATCTGGGCAGGCAGTGTTCCTATTGTGAATGTGTGTCAGTGGAAGATGTGGAGTGCACACCAAAAGTTGTTTCTAGAGTGTACAGGATTTGTGACACTTTAATTCAGAGTCGCTGTGATGTCAACAGTGACTGGATTGTTTGGCTGGTGGAAAAGTGACACCACCAATCAGTTGAATTGAGGCAAAATAGAAGTGGGCCCAGGACAGCAGCCTGAGGAACCTCAAGGGGACACACTCAAAAGAGACTCACGTTCCTCTGAGATATTCAGTAGTGAAATGTTATTCTTTCAGAAGTAAATTGTTTCAGTATTCGGTTCAGTGATTTACTTCACCCCACGCCCTGAACCCTTTGCATGAGTTTGCTGCATTTGTGATTGTTGAAGCCCATTTTTGTAGTCACTACAAAGGTAGAGAGGAAACAGCTGTTTTGTGGGTACCCAAACTGTGCAGTGCTGCACTTTGAAATTTCCAATCAGTGCTTTGGTGAAATAATATGCTTTGCGCCATCATCCAATCATTGATTTGTCAGTAAGTCCATTGCTGCAAGATTGTTTTTACATGTACATGGAAAGATGTCAGATGGTGGTAGTTGGAACCAGGACAATGAATCTGAAGTAATCCAAGACATAGCTGTATTTTTGTCTGATTAGGATTTTTGCATTTTCTAGTGAGAGAAGCTCATGAAGATATAAAGGTTATTTAAATAATAATTACTTTAAATTGAACATATCAAGCAAATCCTTTAAATTTTTTAACAAAGAGGTCTAGTATATAAACTGTTCCTTTTTTTTTTCAGAGATAAGTGAGTTTCAGAGGTCATCTTGTCTATGGTCTCTGGTGTTCCTGGCAGCTCAGCCAGACCAACTCAATTTATTTGTCTTTAGGTAATTGAAAGATACCCAAAGATATTCCCAGATACCAAACTGTTGGATAAGCAAACTATTTTTTGATTTTTTCACTCTTTCTCTCTCTAAATCAACCACTATCTCGAAAAACATGCATTATATTTTTTCTAAGCTTTCTCATTGTTGATCATCAACATTGTCATGCATCTGTGTACCGTATGAAATGGCTTTTTTTTTGTTCTATTGTTCTTTGTTTGATAATGCAAAGAGGATATGTGGGAGTTGTGTGAAATGTTGCAGGTAAGACATGAAGCTGTGAAGAGTTAAATTCTCTCAACAATGTAGCTGAAGTATAACTTTTATTAGCTACTACAAACAATGGTGAGATTTGACAGTCTCACACCTGACTGAGCAATCTGAATGTGTCTCTTGATGGCCGCTGCGCTTTAGCGATAGCCACGTCATTTCCATAAGTGCTGATTTGCCAGAGTTGACAGGTGCGATTGTACCAACTGAATACTTGCCTCAGAGGATGAAAACATTTTCATTCATTAAATCTCCGTGGACTGCTCCTCTTGAGCTTTATATATGCAGTGGCCTCTTTCCTGAGTTACCAACTGACAATCACTGGTTACCACCCATCTATGAGAGCATGGCTATGTGTCAGGTAACTGACATTTGAATGGCCTCCTCACTCACTGTGTGGTGTTGAGGTGTCAACACCTTTGTCTGGCCCTGACAGAAAGTCAGCTCTGATGGATATGACATTGCAGCTTCTTGACATTATTGCTCCCATTGAGAGGTCCGTAGGAGTGCACACCTACAGGATACAAGATGTCTGTCTTTCTGTTTCGCACACACATTCACGTGCACCCGCATGAAGTGAGCATAAAGGCATGAAGCCAAATGATATAATCCTTCAATGATCCATCAAGTGTTTGAGTAGCCATTGTGTCCTGAACATTAACTGGGCGAGGAGAGCATCTTTGAGATGGTAATGCCGCTGCTCTCATTTAGCACATAGCCAAGACAAAATGCCAACTGCTAATCAGCCATGTGTGTTAGAGAGAGAGATAGAGAACCATTAAGCCTTTTCAGAATTCACCTAGACGGCCTCCCTCATTATTTGTATATCATAATCCAGCCCCAGCCAATAATTGTTTTTAATTTGGGGGGTGGCTTATGGAATGCAGTGGATGTTAAACAGAAAGGTCCAGCCAAAGATGCAACTACAAAGGAAGTTGGTTTGTATGAACATCGTTGTTGTTTTTACCCCAAACACTTAACGTAGTAGTTTTCTTTTCTAACCCTGTAAATCAGTAGTTGGTACACTTTTATCATTTTAATCATTAATCATTCTAAACTGAGATAGAGGGAGCAACTTTTACATATTTACATTATCTTATTTATCACTTTCATGAAATTAAATGCTTCATTCATAGTAAGAAAAGCAGAAATTAGCTCCTTATGACTTAGATTGTGCCACACCCAGCTTACATACAGAGCTCGCCCCTTTTGTTGAACCGTTGCAACTCCTTGTGTGTGGGAGATTTCCACCTCTCTGATACTTAATTGTATAATAAAGTAATTTAGTGTAACATTGTTCTATTACATTCTACTGCACATGATCTCCATCTGATGTTACTGGACCTGCTGATTTAGAACTTAAGTTCTACCTACATGGCCGCAAGAGTGTCCAGAACACAGTTGTGAAACTGAATCCAGTACCTGTACCCAATGTATTCAGGGATCTGTGAATTGAAGGAGAAGGATAGCCTCTATCCAAAATACACAGCAACATGTGCATGCCCACACAAATGTGCAGCATGGTGCATTGGGATGTTGGGGCGCATTGTGTGGTGCACTGTGATGTTGGGGGCGGACATTTAACAGATGGCGCCAGCTACCTCCCAGGATAGTAATGTTCACTTATCTGTGTCCAATTTACACCTTTGTAATGGCTGAGAAAGACGGGGAGAGAGTAAAGTAAGAGAGAGTTGGTTTAAATGGAAGCTAGGGTAGACGGGAAACATGCTGGGGGGTGTATCAATGCCAGGAATATGGAGTTGTTTTTTTTTATGATAATAAGCTGGGTTATGTGCATTCTCCTCCAAAGGCTGCATCACAGTTCAGCACTGCTGTGTCCACCCTCCCCCGCTACCCCTTCCTTCTGTCCTTACACAGCTCCCATGGGCTCATGCCGGTGGATAGCTATAATAGGAGCATGTTGAGGTCAACTTTAATTTGATGGGGGGGGAAAGCAAACAAGTCGCCATTTTATTAATTTATCTACTTCAATTGTAACACTCGGAAGGAATTAGTTCCAGTTCAATTTGTTCAAAATGACCCAGATGAGTTCAAATTTGTCTTTGGTAATTGAACACAGTTTTTTCCTTTGTTCTTCTGTAAATATAAGCTGAGGCATGAAATGGAATTTATTCATGTCTAACGGCCTTGGGTGGAAGGCAATGGGTGAGGCAAGGTGTGTCAATACTTATAATTTTATTTGATCTGCAGTGACAACAAAATGATATTCGTCTTTAATCTGCCTCATAATACATGTAATATTTGTTTGTATAATAAGAACCTTGTTACAGTTATGATCTCTGTGATGAAGACCTGTTTTGCAATATTTGCATTCAAGACAGTGCAGTGTTTTCACTCTGTAAATGTTTTTTTTTCCACCATCTAAAATTTAACCAAACTGTTTTTAATAAATGAAACATTCTGCTCGACAGATTAATCTGCATTCAGACTGGGTCAGAAGACATTAGGAATAGGCTAGAACTCAAAATGCCTTTTTCTGTAATACATTTAAATTTGAATACATCTAAACATGTGTATGGGCCATACACATGTTTAGATGTATAACCAATCAGCCATATGATTGGTTGGGTGGTTGAAAACAATTTAACATTTAACCAGGCACATAATTCTTATCACAAGGACGATCTGGCAGGACTCTTGCCAGACCAAGAGGTAAGCCCACCCACACGATCACACAAAATGAGGACAAAACAGATGGAGGAGGGAGGTGGGGTCAGGGTGCAAAGCACTGAGTAACATCAGTAATATATCTCGGTGTACAGGTAAAAGCAATAAAATAGAAGCAATAGAATGAGCAAATATCATGTAGTAAGGCTTATTGTTCCATGCATCACATCTACTCCACGGAGGGGAAGTGAGGAGCCACCTTTTAGACTCACAGCTGCTCACCTATACATTAGCTGATTCCCGAGTGGATATAATATATAATTACTGCAAGTAATGGCGTTCCCTGCAGAATAACACTTTTTTAACAGCATAGGAGTGTGACGTGCGAATATCCTACTCTGATCGATATAGACTGCACTTGCAGCACATTTACCAGTGCGGCCAAGATTGGCGGGTGGGTAAAAAAAAAAAATCATGAAAGACATGGCAGAAAAAATATAACATAAGATGAAGAAAATAATATAAGCTTGTGTGAAGTTGTTGTTATTATTAAGGATTTGTACTGGAGAAGCTGAGACGCAGGAGACGTCAGAGCAGGGGATCCTCGCAGGAGGCCTGGCTGACCTGGTTTGCTGGAGCTGGTTCAACTCCCATGGGAAGCCTGTGTGTTGCAGCACTGCTCACCCCACTACAGTACATTCATTAGAAACTCTATTGCGCTTCCCTGGCTCCCACGTGTGTGTGTTGTTATATTTTGTTATGTCTTTTATTTATGTGAATCCACATCACCTACAGACAGACCTCCCGGAGTTTTTCTTAAGAAACAGTGTGTATTGAAGGGGAGTGGATGCACATACACAGGTTAGCCATTTTCTCCAAACTCGCCTCTCCTTTGCTTTCTTCCTCCACTCCTCTACTTGTTCTCATCTTCTCCACTGGCCCGCCCAGGGATGGAACAACACATGGCCAATTGTTGATTGTTTTGGGGGGGAAATAAATAAAAACAGCATTAAAGTAGAAAGCTGCGGGCGTAGGGATAAAAGGGAGGAAAATGCAAGACAAAAGAGGGAGAGCTATAGTCGTGGACTTGAAAGGAGGATTAATCCACATGCATCTTAGAGCTCTTTCTTCTTCCCTTTATCCTTTATAGCTGTGATCTCCAGTGAGCCGCTGCCCACTGAGACAGGCTGCGGTCCCGATGCCCTAGAGATTGCCTATTGACATCATTACAAAAGACCCCTGGCACTGCAGCGTTCCCCTCACAAACACACACGCACACATCTGCATTTTGCTTCTCACACAAACAAACTCACAAAATCTTAACACACATATGCACACCCATGCAACATTCATTAGGGGCCCCACTGGTCCCAAGCTTTCAGTCCCTCCTGTCGGGAAGTCTATTCTCTTCTTGACCTGCTGGAATGCCACAGAAACACAATGCTCTAAATAGAATGGGGTCTATAGGTGATGGTTTGAAAATACGAGGTAACAGCCTGGCGATGACTGAAGCAGTAACAATCACAGGGAGCTTGCGCTGTTTGATGCCAAATGGTCCCTTGAGGGTAAGGCTCACCGGTCAGCTCCCTACAGAGACGCAGTGAACACTTTGCCAATTTACCACCATTGTAGCCTTTGTAATGCAACACAGCACAAACATGCCTTTGTTCACTGACCTTTGAATTATTCAGCTCGAGCTAAATGCTATGACACATTTTTGATCAAAGTCTCACTATCAAGAGGAGGCATTTTCCAGACTAGGTGTTCCTCTCCACTGAGGATAAAAGCTTCCCTTCTCGACACGATCTCGGACTACAGCCACAAAACAGAAAATCCGTGAGAAATATATGATAATCCATACATTTGAATTAAGGAGAGCACCTGAATACAGCAGGACTGCCACATAACTCCTTATCCTCTAGGGGATTTGACCTCTGCACAGGGTAAAAAATGAAGCTTGTATTTTCTGGAGGTTTTCCTTGAAAATCTGCTGTCCCTTCACCCTGTGACGAATGGCTGAAGATTACAGGTTGGTGACCAGGCATACGCATCCACTTCAAAGCTTTGTCTGGAGGAAGCCATTTGTTAGCAAGGCATCTATCACAATATAACTTCACCTTCTAAACTATTCATTTGAAGAAGCAGTGGAAACAAAAGCATCAGCTGAGTTATAGGCTGTACCTGGACTGTCCATCATCCAACGGCAGCACCTGCCTGACAGTGCGCGTATGTGTGTGTGCGTGTGTGTGTGTCCATCATCCCATAGCAATTCTTGTTTGACTTTTCTTGTTGGGGAGATTCATGATTTCGATATCCCTCGGGTGTTTTGTGGAAATTGAAATGTGCTTCTTGAGCCCCGGGGGAATTTCTTTAAGGCTTTAAATGGCAGAATTTCATAGGCTGTGCGTGCGTGTGCGCATGCAAGTGCCCATGTTTGTTTTTTTAGCAGTCAAAGGGCAGTTTTTATGAGATGGCGATAGTCAAACCTACACTTGTCTTTTATCTTCGCTCCTCTGGTCTGCTCCTCGTTCCTCTTCGCCTCTCTCTTTTACACCTTCCACTGCACTGTGATGAATAAAAAGGTTGCATACTATATTACCCACAGTAACATGATAAGAGTGGATTGAAGATTTCTGTGATAGGGCGCTGCCATAGTTACAGTCCAGAGGGTGTCTTAGAGGGATTAATCTGATGTGCTTGGGGCTCCTGTCAGTTTTTAGACGAGAACATACTCATCAAGAATTCATAAAGTGCCAAATGGAAAGTCAAAGTATTTGCTGATAGGTTTGGACTTTTATACAAAAATGCTGAATTCTAAATAGTCCCAAGGGTCATCATTTATGTTGACTCTCCTTTTTATTTATTCTGTGTGGAAAGGGTTTGGTTGTTTGTCAGGCCTGTGCTTTAATTAACATGAGACAAACCCATGGCTTTGTGTTTCTGCCAGCTGATAAAGATTGATGCTACTGCAGATTTACCTGCCAGTAGACAGAGGTACAGGCCTAAACAGTCATCAAGCAGCCCAGCTTAAATCATAGACATGTTAACATGATAAAACATGTACCTTTCTGTCAACAGAACACAATCACAAAAATCAGATTGTTACCTCACACAGACAGAGGCTGCACTCACTACCACTATCTTCTGCATAAAGGTTTGACTTTAAAGACAATTCACACATATGTGTCATGCTCTGCCCAGGAAGGCGCCGTAATCAGCGGGACCAGCTGCACCTGCGCCTCATTAGCCACGTCACAGGAAGACATAAGCCCGGTCCTGGCTCTGGTCCGGCGCCAGATCGTCCTCGAACGCATGCCGGGTGC
>JAVQJF010014354.1:0-21941 GCA_036023855.1 Gadopsis marmoratus | reverse complement strand
TCAGGTCCATGCGCGTGTTGCCCATCATGGGCCTATTTTGCTGGAATGTCTGAGGCTTTGGGCACCTTGATTTGTTTTTTTTTTTTTTTTTTTTTTTGCCACGATTGCATGATTTGTTAAGGGTGTGCACAGGCTTGTTTACTCACTGGTCGATCAACACACCTAGAGAGTCATCCCATCGTCATGGTTGCATTACATTACTTCCTGTGTGTTTAAAAGCAAGTCTCGGCATGGTGGAAAGGGATAGAAGACCTGAAAAACCTCAACCCTACCTTTCGCTACTCTCTGGTAGACAGAGAGCTTTAGCGCTTTAAGCTTTTAAGCTCTTAAGCTCTTGCTACCTTACTTGGAGTCAAAGCTACAAAGTATTAAATGGTTCTACCTCTGACGATGGGTTGGCTTTTTACATTTCCCATATTAAAACTTTTAAGATTACTTTACATTTAATTTACAAACATATGTGGAGTTTGAATTGCATGTCTCACACAGAATTTATCGATATACAAAGGCTTAGAAAGTGAAGAAAAACATTCATTTGTGTGATCAGACATTCAGACATCAAACATTTTACTGACTGGCAGGTGAAGCCAAATACATTCAGCTCCTGACGGAAAACCTGCTCCAGAGCACGCAACCTGTGCACCAGTAGCTTTCAGTGTGAGAATAACAGACGACGCAAACAGCAGAGAAAACCCTGGAGTGCCTTCAAGCCTCTGAATGTTCTTAAAGAGACCCAGCGAAAACCCGATTAAAGATCTGAGGGGAGAACTGAAGATTACACTCTGATAATTTCTCTGACAGAACTTGAGACTTCCATTTTTTTCCAGATGCATTTATGCAGAGCTGGGAGAGGCATAACCAAAGTACTGAATACAGTATCTAAATATGCGTGCAAATTTATTTATTTTTTAATAAATTTTCTTACATTTGTCTAAATGTTTAGTGTAGTTTACTCTTATCCTGACAAATAATATATTGGTGCCTGAAATATATTTAGCGTATACTCAGTTTTCATTATTTAAATTCCAACTTGGGTCATTTGGTAGTGAAAGTCTTCATGGTGGGAATGTTTTGGCTTTTTTAATGAGCAGGTTGTTTTGTTGGGTGTAGAATCTTGTCCCATGGATGTTGTGATGTTGTTATGAATAGAATAAGATGCCTATCTTATCTGACAAAGGTTACATAAGACAGGAAAAGGGGAGGAGAGCACAATCCCTGCAAGAAGATGTAAAGCAACACAATATGCATACACATTCTTTTTTTAATTTAAATGCCTTTCTCTTATTAATTTTTATTAAACTGCACCGACAAAGTGCTTTGTGAATGCACTTTTCGTTTGGTGTCCGTGATGAGCTTCTTTTTAATGTGTTTCTGTGTGTCATTGCAGCTCACTGATGGAGGCAAGGCAGCCAAAGCCAAGATGAGTGTTGGAGACATCATTCTGTCCATCAACGGCATTTCCACAGACAGCATGAATCACCTAGAGGCCCAGAACAAGATTAAGGCCTGCACAGGCCATCTCAGCCTCACTCTACAGAGGTAACAGTTGTACACATAGCACATGAGCACGTATTCACTACGGCATAATCTATGAATTTCCTAGCTCAGCAATACTAGTGTGTATTTAAGCCTGTCTGAAGAGTTTATACAGAGCCAACGGTTACCGTACGTATTGGTTTAATCGGCAATAGGAAGCTTGTTTGCCATATTTGGTTTATTTCTGCTGAGTTCAATTTCCTTGTTCATTATTTGGAACAGATGAACCCCTGTTGTTAATTTAAAACAGTTCAGTGTTTCTGCCACAGCAGATTCGATGCCCCTGAGGCCCTGCAGGGAGTTTGGGAACGCTAAAAAGATGTTAAGCTTGATGTTTCTTGCACGGTAGCATTGATTTATGTACCCTGTCATCTGCATCATCAGTAGAGTACACTGACTAGCATGATGCTGGAGTTATAGTGATTGCATTATGTTCTGAAAAGTTAATTTTAAGAGAAAGAAATGGTACAGTTTACAGCGCAGCATCACATTTTAGACTATTTTAAACACATTTAATGCAAATCAACAGAACTGAGGGTTTAGTCCCAGTTACACTGTGGGCCTGGAAATGTTGTCCTTGGATCTTGAGTAAGGACATGTCAAAGTGTAGACTTAAATACCTTAATGCTACACAGCACACACAGAAGAAATTAAGAACTATCTGAAATATGCGTTATTACAGGGAACTTCTCAATTAGGCTAATTGTTTACACATGTTATTCCTGGCTGTGTAATGTATGGCACATCGACTGCTCCTCTGCGTCTCCCATTAGGCAAAAGGAAGAAGGGCCAAAGTTTATAGGGGACACCTTGAGTTGGTTGTGTAATACAAACAAATAGCTCAAACCTAACACTACTTTTCACAGGCAGCACTGAATGTCCAAGATTGGTTCACCCAGCTCAGAATGTAGCACGTGAAATAGCTGTTCATTTTATTTTACCTTGATTTAAATGAAACGAAACGAAATTTAGCCAAGCGCAGTACATTTTCTGCAGCCAAGTGTAAAGAGCAGCTTTTAGTGTCATACACAAACAAATGGAGGCGAAGCACGCACACTCTCCAAGCTGTAAAACATGTTGACAGAAAAACTCAAAGCCTGGTTTGCATGTCCTGTCATTCCATCACCACATCAAAGGAGAAAGGAGCCTCTTTCCTTTAATCGTGGGAAAATAGTCCTAAAATAGCCCTGTCCCCACAGCTGCATGTAATCTTGTGTGGGTAATAGAGGCACGATGAAACATCAAACATTCTGGCCTCACAGCATGTAAACTACAACTAAAATCACTAAACAGGAAAGGTTTCCTTGTTACAAATGATACATGATTGTGGTTTGCTTCATTTCTGGCTGCACTTTTACAAAATGGTTCGTATGGTGTTGATATTGTAAGTCCTACTATTGTAAGAGGCTCATTTCTTCATTTAAATGCATAAAAAACAATTTTAAAAGTATTTAGAAAGTGGGATTTGATAGTCACACTGACATTTATGCCTTTGTCTTTTAAGGCGCTATAAGAACACTCTAACTGAAACAGTTCTCTCTGTCATGCACCACTCTCTCCATCCATGTTCTCAGATTTGATTTATGGTTTTGATGATCACTGATTAGACTGCCGAGGTCATAATAACATTCCAAAAGTACCAAGGGATGATTAATGTGACTACAGTTTAGCACCATTATGTCTCTTGGTTGTGCCTTCTTAAAAATACCCGTGTGCATCCAAACCTAGATGGAGCAGCTGTGTAAAATAAACAACGTCCGACTGAGAAGAAACACCACTATTTATTAAAATAATAAAAGCGGTATGCACCGATTTCACTATCAAGGGCTACATAATGACGTCTATAATCACACAATAAATACCTTTTTTAATGCAAATAAGTATTTGTTTATTTATGTACTCAACTAGTATAAATAAACTAGAAGTTGTTATAAAATGACACACACACTGTCAGCTATCATATTTCGAATAGCTAGAATGTACAAAAAAGCATCTAATTAACACCATTTAAGTATTGCATACCATGCAGTCTTTCCATATATTCTCATGGTCATTGATGCCAATTTGTTTATTTCCTTGTTGCTATGTGAGGGGAAACATGTTTTCATCAGGGAGGGAATGGACGTGAAATTATCCACCTCATCCTGTCGCTTCACTATATAGTAAATCATAACTGTCAAGATGAGTCTGAATCAAGTGTTTCCCGAGACTGTTGTCTCAGGAAAATGTCAAAAGAGTTTGTGACCGCACTCTAACGCTAACCTTTGCTTATACAGTACTTTTCACGAACAGAACAGACTGGTTGCCCAAAGATTGCAGTTTGAGAGTAGAGAGCCGCTTGCCAATGACTACTGCACCTACCGCCTACATTTCACGCAGTAAGACTGACTTCAACAAAACATGCTCCTGTAGTTTGCACACAGTCCTTTCTGAGTTGAGCTTCCGATAGTGATTTTATCAAATCACGTCTTCCAATCTTCCATCCTTTTGATGTGACCAACAATAATCAGAATTTGGTGGAAATCTTGTTGCTGAGTAGCTCAGTGTTACGCAAGACGGCCGTGGGAAGAGTCCTTAGGAAAGTATGATAATTGATGTTTATTTATTGTCATTGAAATATGCAGCACAGCGCAATGAAATGCTCTCGAGAGGTTGTGGCTGGCTGCACCTGGTTCCAAAACCTCAAAGATAATATAGAGCTACACCACTAGCTCTGCTATCCAACTGTTTTCTGATGTTTTGCAGAAGAATTTGTGCCAGCTCCCACAGCACAAGAGCATTTCAGATTTTGCATATTTTCCCATTTGTGGGCCTGGAACACATGCTGTTTCTGGGGGAATAGGATGGTGTGGAACTTTTTGGAAGGTGTCAAGGATGTTACCTGCTGTCTATCAGATGAAATGCATTGCTACCTGGTAGAACAGATCAGTTATCCTTCTCCTTTTGATTATGTACCCTCCTTACTCCTAACTTTAGAGTTGATTTGCCAAAACTGCAACCTTGCTTTAAATATACCTGATGGACTGTTCCACACACAGACGGTGCTGTCGCTCCAGTATACGATACAGTAGGGGCCACTTACTGCAGCTAAACGCAAGTCAGCTGGGTGGCTGTGGGTTAAATCTACAGGTTCTCTCATGCATGGCAAATGTACACACAACAACTCAAATGGAGTGGTTATCACAGGGTGACGTAGAGGACAATCCACTGCAGCCCACAGCCCCTACGGACTTCTGGCTGCCTTAGCCAGATGTGGTGTGGTGGTCGGAAGAAAAGTAAGAAATGATGGGGGGCTTGTTATTGCATTGCTTGGACCTGCATTAAAAAGGTACATTAACTAGAGTTGCAGTTTATTCTGTTGTGGTCGCTGTGAGAGAGATCTGACCTCAAGGAGAACTTTCCCCTATTGGCTTTATTTATCAATCTGCTCTGTTGGTTGGATTACTCAAATGCAAATCTGGATATCTTGCTTTCCAAAGTGCGCGCACATGACCAGACAGTTATCGCTGACCCAGTGAAACCCTGAAGAGGGGCATGACAAGGCACATGGAAACGCATGTGACTGCTGAGATGGACATGTGTACAGGGTTCCTACTTGACACATCATACACAGGCAATAACCATATTGGCGAAGTATCCAGGCAACCGACAGCAGCAACAGGCTCTCCAGTTACATGTTAATAAGCTTTAACTCTGGAAATAGCTGTCACATTGTCACAAACCCCTGCCCCTCTTAAAATCTTCTGCTCTGACTCTTTTGTAAAGTAATTTCTTCATGAGCTTTACTTAACAGCAGAAAAAGCCCCTCTTCCAAGATGCTCATTATTGGTGCAATATGAGGGAGAGCGGTGAGAAGAGGGGGGGACATGGAGAGACAGGAGAGACCATGTGCCAGACACAAGCTGTGAGTTTTGCCACTAAGCGGATAGGCCGGCTGCACAGAAAAACAGAAATACAGAAAGTGAAGTTATTTTCCACACCCACTAATTTCACATCCGTCTGGAGTTTTTGTTTTGCTTTCCTATGTTTTTTTTTATTTTTTTTCCTCCTTGCTTTTCTTCTTCTCCATGCTTTGGCTCAAATGCTCATGGAGTGGTAAATCTGAGAAAACAGTGTTTTCCAGGTCAGGTCCCACAGAGTTTTAACATTAATCACACATGTTAAATATATAAGAGGGCAGAAATTGTTCATCAAGGTTTTGGAATACAGTGACCTGTGCACGACATTAATGGCATGTGTGAATTCTACTAATCTACATCCTACCGCATATCGTATAATATGTGCAGCAAATACTCTGGACCAGGACCCCCAGCCTGCTTTAACATGATCACACAAAACAAAACTTTGTCTAGAGAATAAAGCAAAAGACTGTCAGATGCTTGGAGTCTGAGGGTTATTGCAGAAGGTCAATAAAGATGTTTCTATGGAATCTTTCCAAAATCTGCACATTTCTGCTTCAGAAACTGCACGTCAAAGTGAAGTGAAAACATTGCAGGGAAAATGTGTGCAGTTTTCAAATAATAATAAAAAAATTGCATCTGTAAGCTGGTAACACGTGTATATCGAGGATGCTGAGTCTATTACCTGCTCCATCATTCAGTCAGATGCCGTATGCCAGACTGTTTCTCTTGGCCCTTAAAGAGACACGGGCAGGGTGGAAATACGTCAGTCAGTCTGCTTTACCCTCGGGCTTATTCCTCCGGTTAACCTCCTCATTCTCTTTTTCTGGAGCTGTGAGTGTGACAGAGTGGGTGCACAGACAAGTCTGTGTTGAAAACCACATTCAACTACATTTTTATTTACATAAGTACACTTTTCATGTGAAGATAATCTGTTTATTTATATATTATTTATTGCCTTTTTTTTATGTATGCAGTCTATAAATTCAGTCCATAAATGAATCTTGTAGATATCAGCGTCTGTAATCTAATAAAACGAGGCATCCTGATTAAATTATGAGGAATCGACTGACGTGTGTTTTGGTCTGTGCAAAGCCACGACTGCATCGTCAACAGGGTCAGGATTTCTCTGTGAACACATGATGTGAACACATACAGTAGCACCAACTGCGGAGCAGTCTGACTCACTGGATGAACTGCAAATATATAAACGTTGCCCAGATCAGAAAGGCCTCTGATTTGGATCTGTTGTATTTATGGATAAGTTTAGTTCAATCAACATTCAAGAAAACCCATAAAGTATCATATTGCGCGATTAATACATATTCATTGTAATATAGAGGATGACAAAGTGTGAAATATTATATATATGGTTTTCTTCGTTTGAGAGAAACTATGACATGTATGAAAAGCATATATGTCTGTCTGTCTATCATGGCTTTTTTTTCAGTGAGCATCTGCCTTTTTGGATAGCCCTGAGAAAAATAATCATTCATGCATGATACCCAACTAATAGGTTGTGTTGTGATTCAACCCAGTTACATTGAGATTAACCTGTACATGTAGACTTAGACACCAAAAAGTAAATACGCCCACACGCTCACCCAGTGTTTGTCTCTTCGTCATAACAGAAGGAAAGTAGGTCCAAGGGAGCAGGAGACACAGAGGGGGGCTGAGCGGGTGTTCACAGGACCACCCTAGCACGTGTTTATTCAGTTTGCTCTGGGAAAAGACAGATTGAGAGTGAATCCGCCCCAACTGCCCCACTCTGGGCCACTGATGGCAGATACACACTGTCTCTTTGTCGACTGGGTCTTATTTGTAATGGAATGTGCTGTTTGATCTTTGGACCTTTCGCTGTTTCTCTTGGCACAGCGTACCTGTTTCTCCATAAGCAAGTCCAATAACATAAGTACATTGGAAAACAGGAATACTCCATATTAACTGCTAAGTATGGGCACAAATGACATCAACATCTGGTCGGAGGGTGGGGCTCTATTTAAAAACCTGGTGCCGGGCTCAGTTGTTGCACCGTTGCTCAGTTAGAAAGGAAATACCTGAGAATTTGTTGACTGTTTTCCTATTATGGCAGGAAAGGAAGGACGGCAGCGGACATACCGTAGCTGCTGCTCCGGAACCAGCCTTGCTGACTCACTGTCTGCTTTTTTTTGTATTTTGATTTTTATGAGGAATTAGGGACACATTGTCTGCATGTCCGGGCCTAATATAGGACACATTGTTAACAAAGGCATCTGCCTGCATTTGAGTTTGAATGCTTCACTAATTAAATAATTTTAAGACGTTTAAGTTACCTGAGAGGGACTTACATGACTTACTTGTGTGACATGAAGCGGGGGGGTATATCGTGTATTGCACTTCTGAAATATTTTTAAAGTTCGAAATTGTGGTAGACAGTGCTTGCAAGTATTAAGAATGAAACAAAAGGAGGGGATGAAAGGTTTGCTGGCTATCTCAAGAGAAAAGACAAACAGACCACCCTCCTCTCCCATAGGTGCTAAAACTGTGGCAGCTGCTTCAATCATAAGTGTAAATCAGATGTCCGCCACACTTCAACACCAGTCTGCACGTGGACACACACCCTAAAGTACACTGGGTTCACATATACGGGTGGTTTTGCATGTTTTAGCACCTTATGCTCAAATTTCATACGGTTATTGTTAACCTTTTTTCAAAGCGTACGGTTTTGAACATTTACTACGTTCCAGGCTACCATTCCAAGCCGTTTTCATGTATTTCAATGTGCAATGAAAGTAATTTCCAGATCTTGAACCTTGATTGAGATAATTAATCCATCACTGGAAACATTTAGTTGCCTTTATTTATTTAATGTCATGATGTATGTAAATCAATGTTATGTTATTATAACAGTAATGCAGTTAAATTTAGAAGATTGTTTTAGGATGTTTTTAAAGGATCATATGACATCCAAGATACAATCATGTATCATAAAATATTTTAAATAAAGGATACATTAAATGAATGTCGTGAAGGAAGGGTTTTTTATAATAGCAATAATAATCCGGCAATCCTAGAAACTGTAGTTTGATCCTCACAGCAGTTGTTCGGTCCTTTATCATCCAGAAATTGAGCCTTATTGCAAAATTCTTGAATGGCTGCTATAAAGTTGTTGTGTCTTCACAGACCCTCCAGTGCCCCTAAAGATGGAGTGCCAAAGGTAAGAAGTAGAATATTCACATGAAAACTGTATATGGATAAAAGTTGACCTGAACACCATTTATTTATTAATATTATACCAGTTTATTCAAAGTGAGCATGCTTATTATGCCCTTCTGAGATTATGTCAGAACGCTGGTTGGCTTGGCATGCACAGCTGACCTGAGAGGCCACATTTTACAGTACCTCTTAAACTTGTGTGGCAAATGCATGACTGTCATTCATACAGCAGTTGGAAAACTCTGCTGATTTTGATGTGATTGTTGTGCAGTGCTTCTGCTGGGAATGCTGGTTTACATGCACGAGTTGATTGTGGATTTGTTGTACGTGCATGCTGTGTGTCTCCACCTTTTTATCCAGGAAGAACCTCAAGAAATCATTAAGCCTGTCCCAATCACTCACCCTGCACCAAGCACCACATACACCAAGCCATCGAGTCAGCCCAGTGCTGCGTACAACAAGACGGCCCGACCTTTTGGTGGGGACAGCAGTGCGGTCACAGCTTCTTCCTCCCCGGCTGCCCCCAAAGTAGCCTCCATTCCCTCCGAATCGTCAGCTTTCACGCCAGCTGCCCCTTCGCAACCACCACAGCCTCCTTTTCCGCTGAAGTCGAGCCCCGCGGCCCCACACTCCGTTCCAGCCAACTCACTCCCCAGGCCCAGCCCTGGTCGCTCCGCCTTCACCTCCCCATCTGTCTCTTCCTCCTCATCTAACTCCTCCTCTCCAGCCAGAGTGACAGCCCCCTCCTCCAATCCTAATGTCCCACAGCCCTCCGTCTATAACACACCTATCAACCTCTACTCCAATACCAATGCTTGTGAGGTGGCTATGGGGCAGCGACGCGGCCTTTTGGAGAGCCAGGGTCTGTCAGAGAACTTCAATGGGTAGGTACTATTCATCAAACCCAGTTACCATATGTTTCCTCTTACATTGTCCATTTTTAAGCCGAAGAGTAAATCTGAAGGCCACAGATTAGTGGACACCTTTGCTTTGTAGTCTGCCTGAAGCAATTCATTACAGAAAATGAAATATTCCATTCGGCTCTTCCTATATTACCTCATGCCCCATTTCACCCCAAAATATGTGTCTCATTTGAAAAGATAACAGTGAAACAGCCCATCACCTATGTTTTCACACAGCTGCACGCAGGGAAAATCCGAGGCATGCTGCACATCTTGTTTAAATCTTCTACAGGGCAACAGAGTCTAGACAACATGATGCTACTGCCTGCGTAGCTACAGTATAACTGACAGTAGGGTTCACAGCTCTGCCAAACACACAGTCTGCCCAACAGGCACTGCTGGTGTAACACTTGTTTCTAATTAGCCACAATCCTGGCAGCTCTGTCATTCTAGGGACCAGGGACAGAGCTAGGATTGGCTGGACTGGGCTTCGTCATCAGGGTTTGGCTCACTGGTTGGGTTACAGTAGGCCGAGCTAGGTTTAAGTGATTCGCCGTTCATTCTTTACTCTCTGTCACCTGAAAAAATAGGTCACAGACATCTGTTTTATTGGCCTTGAGTGAGCAAGAGGCTTCATTCAATACGTAGTGTGGGGGAGGTAACAGAAGTGAGAACGGGTTAGAATAAAAAATAAATAAAAAGTATTCTGGGGTTGGCCAGATAACCCGTAGGAACTGTCAAAATGTGGGGAACAGAGAAATAAATATTCACTGTTATACACCATGAAGATAACTGACATGGTCATAATAAGTATACAATCAACAGTCTGAGTCATTATCAGGCACAACATTAGTGTGTCATCTCTTCAATTTCTCTGTTGTCTGTAACCTTGGACTGTCAGCTAGGTGGCGTGTATATGTTGCAGCATGTGTGTGTTTGTGTCCTCACCTGCATGTTTTGTTTTGTGGTTTCTGTGGGTTTCTTTATGCACATTCTCTCAGAAGGGCCTTTCCCCAAAAGGACACGTGTTTGGGACTATGGTCTATTTCTCAAACTGGTCTATTTATGCTCCTTCTTGGCTTCAGTCCTTTTCCATTTACCCCTAATTTACCCACAGGAGGAAGAAGAGACCGACACCAAGTTAGTGCTGTGAATGATAATATATCTGCTGCAGTAGCTTTCTAACTATGTGGAATGTGATTACAGCCTTCACATCTCTCTGGTTTATGATTACCAACAGCATGCTTGCACCTCTTTGAGCTACCCCTCACGAGCCTCTCATTCGTGCTCATATACTTACAGTACATGCTCATTTCAAGGTCTACACGAACTGTAGAAGCCTGTAAATAATCCATCTCCGAGACATCACAGGACACCCAGTGGGGGTCAGCTCATGCTGGTCATTCATCTTCTCATCTTCTTGCTCTGTGTTAGATAATAACACTGTATTTACACCCATCGCAGCCAGGCCTGTCGGCGTACGGGGCTGCTGATGTCACTGTCATCTGTTTAGCTCTATCTGTTACTGTTGTCAGTATGTTTAACGGTGGTTGTCTAAGGCTAGACAAAGCACTGCCAAGTATGTTCTGCTTTGGCTAAGAATAGCCTGACTTGTGCTGTCTTTGATCATCCTTCACCTCGACTCACCTGACACACACACAGAATAAATATTGTTCATACTTAGACATTTTGGAATTAAATTGACTCACAGTTTGGAACAGCACTTGAACTAAACTGTGCATGTAAACACTTAACATAACCTCTATTGCAGTCTAGAGTACTGCCACATTATTTTAGGAACAAAACCTGATCCTTTTGTTTTCAAAGCAAATTACTCCCACCTTGTGGTGCAATATGGTCACTGTCACTTTCATCTCACACACACTCACTGTTGTTAATATGCAGTTGGTGTGTTTAATTTCACCATTTTATTTGAGTTAATCTAATCTTTTTTGCTGTTATTAATCAGCAGTATCTTTTAAAGACATTAAGTTGATTTCTTTTTTTTAAGGAAATTCATGTAGCTTTATTATGTGGTTGATTTCTACTCTGGTTTTCCATTTTTAATAGTGAGCCTCAGAAAAGTCTTAAGTAAGTCAGAACAGTTTCTTGACTTTCAGTAAATATATTTACAATATATATAATATATTGTCATACAGTAAACTTAGCACTTTATGTGACTTTTGAATTTGTGATTGCATTTGTGCATTTTCCCTCCCTACCTTCTCATTGCTCTGCTGCAGAACTCCACCTCCGTCTAGACCTAGGAGGTAATTGTGAAATCTAACAGCAGTTGGTCTGAAACATTTACAAGCTGCACTCTTGATTGAATGTGGAGCACTCATTGCACATGTGTATACAGTATATATGTGTCCTGTGTGTTGGTTGCTACTATAAATGTTTGTGGTGTGTGTGTATGTGTGTGTGTGTGTGTGTGTGTGTGTGTGTGTGCGTAAACTGGAACATTGCTAACTGTTGGCTGATCTGGCTACACAGGAAACCGGTTCCGGAGCCTGAGATTCATGCGTCTCCGCTGAGCGATGCCAGCAAGAAGCGTCTGATTGAGGACACGGAGGACTGGCACCCGCGGACCGGCACCTCCCAGTCACGCTCCTTCCGTATGCTGGCCCAGCTCACCGGCACTGAAAATGGTGTGTACCAACTGAAAATAGTATGCATACATATTTATCCAAAGGTTACCAATTTTAGGGTAATCCTTTGCAACACATTTACTTTAGAAATGTTTATATGACTTTAATTATGTCCCTGTTTTATAATTAGTTTTCTTTTATTAAAGATTGCCTCTGTAGATAACAGTGATATTATAGTTTTGTTTAGTCAGCGTAGTTTAAGAAAGCTTTCAGCACTAAATGATTTAATATATTTTTTCTGTTACCATTTTGATTATAAGTAACATTGATGGTTACATGAGCAGGCTTTGGGCCTCCCTCCATTTGTAGGGGTTGCATGTATACGTGTGTGTGTGTGTGGATGGATCTGTTAGACATTTACAGTAACTCACTTTTTAGATTTAGATATTTGTCTTTCTCCTTCTTTCTTTATGTGAAATGACGTTAACACACCGGTGGGGAATATGCGATTTGATGCCTATCCAATCTGTTAAGGTGCTTCTGCAGCTGTGAGCACTTGAAGTCCAGGAAGTAACATCAGGGTCTAGTTTGTGGGGATGGCACTCACTCATTTCATGTTGCTTGCTAAGACAAGATGTGGAACTGTGGAACGAGTTGGAGCAGCATTGATTTTAACATTGTGATATCCTGTATTCTCAATGACCATTTATTATACATTTTTCCAAATTTTCATCTTTTTTTTTTCTTCCCTGTTGCAGAACAAGCTCTAGAGAACAGTGGAAAGAAGTAAGTGGTTGGTGGTTTTTGATATAATCAATTCTGGTATGTGTGTGTACTGGTCTGTAAGTACTTTTGCAGGAGGCAATGCATGCGTTTTAGCAATGGTGTTGTGACTGTTAGAAAGATCTCTTGGTCATAGAGGTTTCAGATTCAGAATTGGCCCTCAAAGTAGTCACGTAAGCATGTCTAGGAGCCTGTGATTACAGTTAAGCCCTGATTTCCTGATCTTATGGTTCCACAGTAGTACGATTCATTTAAGGCTTAATTTGGAGAAACCACATTGAGAGCTCTAAGAGGAAGATGGTTGAGTGCCGACAGCCGTAGACTGAGCAAAGGCTGTGATTGCTACTGCTGTTCTCAGTCTTAAGTCAATTTAATCTGCAGTAAACACAGTGTGCCCTCTGTAGCACATCCCCAACCAATCAGTGTGTCACTCACTGGAAACGGCAATTAAGTGGTATTGTGGGTAATAGCAGCCTTGCCAGAAGGAGGTTCTTGCTCTCCTTGTGTTAGTGAAATTCTGTTCAGTGTACTTTTCCTAAAAAGAGGGCAGATATTACACTTTTCCCATGTCCTATAATTCAGTACAGATCTGCACGGAGAAAGTCTTTCGTTTTATATTAATCTAACGGTGCTATTTTGTTTTCTTTGGTAATTTTCCCTCATTTATCCATGTGCTCTTGTGTTATCTTTCACTTTTCTTCTACAATCTTAACCTTTCAACTTTCCCTTTTTCTCCTTCTCTTTTAATCTTGTCTCATGGGGCAAATCAGAGCAAACAAGTTGGACCCAGAAGTTATAGGACACATGTACAACAAGCTGAGAGATTGGCATCATGACGTTTCAGCACGAGTGCTGAATGTGTAGTCGGCAAGGTTTTGTTTTGTCTTATTTATTTTCTTTTGACGATTATTAAACTTGCATTGCCTCCTCCTCTTGCGACATAGTTACAGCCTTCATTTGGCACACTGTGCAATAGTTTATTAAACATCCCAATTCCAAAATATATGTAATTATATTTCAAAATGTAAATTAAATGCATGCATGCAAGTAAATGTGGCTGTGTACTTGCAAATGCAACATACAGTATATTGCAGTTTATATGTGTACCTTTCTATAGTATAGTGTTTTACGTCCGAGCCTCCACTCCTTTGCACACTTTCTGTAATCTTATACTTTATTTTTCTGAGCATGTCTGTATCTTTATCTTCTATTTTCTACACTAACCAAAGTAGTTTAATTTGTCAGCTTTTGGTGATTTTTATCTCAATAAACTGTTTTCTTCTTTTTTCCTGTTGCTTATTTCTTAATCTTTCATTCCTTCTTTTCTTCTTACCTGGCAAAAAAAAGTGAACTTCCATTAAATTTCATGTTATAGAGGTCTATGATATGAAGGAGTTAGTTGTGCATGAAGAGTAGAGGGTTAAACATGTCTGTAGTGTACTTATTTTAACACAGAGACAATAACTTCCATTGTTCAAGTACGATCCAATATGAGTCAGTTATCTGTTATAGGAAATGGTTCTCTAATCACAACCATAAGGCACATTTGGTGTATTTCTTTCCGTTGTGTTGTTATTATTGTCGTTGCAAGTTACTGATTGTCACATAAATCAATAGCCTCATAGCCGTTCTTGTGATGCATCATTCAATTCAGATAGTGTACTAAATTGAAACACAGTATGATCTGTATTCCTCAGGTTTCTCATCATTTTGTTTTCAGGCAGGCCACGGACACCATAGCAGTCTGTCCGTAGTTGCTGGTAATTGTACTTGCATGAGAGGTATAAAACCAGCGGGTGATTGCATAGCATTTTCTAGTCATGATTCTTGTGTCCTTCATACAGAGACACCTAATAGGCAGTATAAGAGTCCTTCAAACAGTCTTATATGTTATATTGACAGCGCAATAGGCTCTTTTGCTAAGCAGCCTGCTGTGTGCCTCAGGGTTAGAAATAGTTTACCTGTAGGTGAAAATGCTTTCTGGGTGGCAACAGCGCCCACGTGATGGTTGCTGCGCAATCATGTCTTTGCCTGATTGATTGGGATCTTCTGAGCTCCGTTACACCTAACGCCATATATGTCCCCCCCAAATATAGTGTAATTAGAGAAGCAGATTATATGTAGCAAACTGTTCTTTACAGTATTAAATTTTTACTAGTTGAGAAATTCATGCAACATGTTTTCAGCCTTTTTATTGAGTTTGAACTAGTACGTTTGAACAGGACGTTCTCAGCATGAAGTGAATGCTGTGAAATTTTACAGGGGGCGTGGGCTAGAAAAATAGCTTCTCAATTGCTACTAAAATATATTGTGGCTCTTAACATTTTGTGCTGCCACGGGAGACGAAACCTCAGCTGCCTCAAATTGTCTCCATCTTTGCTGTGTCAGGAGACTAAAGGTAATAACCACCACTGAAATTATACTTCTGGTTATCTATTATTGGAGGGTGAGCTACATGTACAGTATCACCACCTGTAATTGTTTCCTTATGTCAGTAAGTGAACAACCATATGGGCAGTGGTGCATATCCTTATTTGAAAGTGCCCCATAATTGCTGTGATTGTTTGCATGTGTCACTGAGATCCTGAACTGATTGTAAACATTAGTACCTGTAGTGGACGAACCTGCAGATGCCCAGATCACACTAAGAATCAGTCAATACTGGAGGTTCAGTTCAACTGGTGGCAGAGTCCCCCTCATAGATTTCTTTCTTATTCTGGGATTTGCCACAGTTTGTACCTAAAATGTGTTGAAATTGTAGGAACACGGCTGTCACATGTCATACCAGATAGGAGGGAAAAGCTGTGACAGTGGTGGGCTTTTCCAGAAAATAAGAGACGCTAGTTGAAGACGTATCGGAGTGTTTTTCAATGAAGAGAAAATAATTAAATGCAGTATATGTACTGTATGTAAAAATATGTGGTGAGTTATGATTTTATACGAAATATGTATCTGTTTCCTAGTGAGGCCAGTCCCACTGTACACACCTCCCCTGCAGCAAAAACATATTCCAAATCTGCAGCAGCACCCAGGAATGGCAACATTGTCCCTGCTTCTGTGATCAAGAGCCCAGCAGGCCAGAAAAAGGCTCCCTACCAGCCCAGCGGTCCATCAGGTAGAGAAACACCTTCCAAAAATCCTCCCTTATTTCTGTTATTTGCTGCCACTTAAATGGTTAGGCTTCTGCCAGGACAGTACAATTTATTTGATGTAGTTGCTTCTTTTAGCCTACAGAGGGCAGTCCCATTCTTTTAAACTCACTGCTGCTCAGCCATAACGTTTTTTGCAGGTTTAATACCTGACACTAAGCCATTTAAGATTATGAGCTCTATAAAAAACAGAGGTATTCTGTTAATGAGCTCACATTATTGGCTTTTCCCAAGATCCCCTTAGTTAAATAGATTGTGAAATTGAGAGTGATGTATTTTATTTTGTGTGAAGGCTGCTCTTTAAATACAGCAATCTCTGCCACGAGACCACAAGGTGGTCAGGCTAAATATTTGCTGAAAGGCATCAGTCAGGGGTCATTATTAGCAATACTAAGACACTACTATGCACTCATACGTGAACAGATGTACTATGTTCCCTGCCCTATTTCCCTAGAGACCTTTTTAAGAAATGGCTGCTGAAAGGTGCCGCAGGGAGAGCGCAGGAGAGGCCACAGTTGGCTCTCTGTTGGCTGTGTTATTTATCAGATTAACACATACTTGAGTTCAAGTAAACAAGCACACATCTCATAGTGGCCATGTGGAATTGGGCTGGGTATGTGGAATGTACGACGTGACCTTTTACATTTATTTACTTTAACTGCACCTTCTAAAGCAAGACATCTGTAGAATATTTAGTCTATGCAGGAAAAAAAACAATACTATTTTAGAGATTCTATTATCACAAAAAGATTTTGTACATTGGGGCTTTAATCAAATACGTAGCCTGTCAGAGTGACTCTTGCCTTTTCATCTTGCTTTTCATCCGTCTGTCTCTGAATATAGAGAGACAGAACAGACGGAACAGAGATTTGCAGTCCTGCTGTGATTCAGTTTGGATGTCTTCTCATGCTGACTTTTTCTCTCCTTATCTTCCATATGCAGCAAGACAGACATACAAACGTCTGTTTCACTCATCTTCTATGCTCTTGCCAAAGGATTCGTTTAGACTGACAGCTTGCCAACATCCAGCTCACTGTACAGCTTTCACACAGACAAGGTCATAGAGTGTTACTGAAAAATATTTTGACTCCTGCAGAGAATCTGCATAAAAACCACATTCAATTAAATGTGCCAAAAAAGATGTTTTATTTGACGTAAGTTAATGGATAGTAGAGGCTAAGTCATGATACCATGCAAAGATGGAGGTATACAATTATCAGCCGCTTCCTGCTGTTGGAGCATGTATGTTGGCAATTCCTTCCTGTTTTTCCTCTTTTCTCCTCTGATGAACAGACCTTATTCGCTGCAGAGTACCGCACTTTCTATGATTTTCTAACTAGAATATTAAAAGTAATGAAGTGAATTAAAAAAAAAATCTTTTCAGTTAACTGTTCGATTTATATTTTCTGTTGAACAGGAAGGTCTAAATGCTGTCTCAAAGCCATCTCCATACTGACGCTAGTAAAGTTCCTATGGAGGAATTCAGAATTCAAGGGAGGAATCAAAATATTGGAGTCAGCCTACACAATGTCCTCCATGTGTACATTTTTAATTGTAAACTGCTCTCGGCTTGCTAAGCTCCCCGAATTCCAAGAAAAAATACCAAAAGTCATCACCTCCTAAAATGAGAGCTATGTTAGGCAATTTGGTTATTTTAGTAACCTAATTATGTTATTATGTTTCAGGCATAATTATGCATGTCCACTAGAAATTGGCTAAAGGTGTTTACATCAAGAGCAGCGCTTCAGATTAACCATAACAGAAACATATTAGCCCATAATTATCAACTAATAAAGTCATTATTACAATTTTCTTTTATCCCCTTTCAGACCCCATACTGCACATCTCCCCATCACACTTACTCTCTAGTATCTTTTTCCTATTAAACCCAATTCCCACAGTCCCTTCACATCCCTGCTAGTGCCCCGATCTGTTTATTCACTTTGTTTGCTCTCCGTTTCAAGGAAATTTAGGGAGCACTTGTCCTTTGACCTTCCAAGTCTTTGATAACAGTGCTCTCTTTCAATAGTGTCTCTGTCCCAGATGCCTTTACCCCCGAGCACTCCCTCTGACCTCCGTCCTGGATGTGTCTTTGCACTGAGAAAGAGAATGAGGGGAAAAACTGTGCATCCTCTCCATGTGTTTTGAGATGAGAGGTTATTTTTCCAGGTGTCTCCTCTGACTCTGGGAATGTGTTGTTTTCCTCAGTGGGAAAAATGTATCCCTTGTATGGGCTGGGTGGGGTGTCTGTCCAGCCCAGCTGTCTCATGCTTCAGGCATCGAGGTTAGAGGTCATCAAATCATTCCCATTCGTTATCTGACAACACAAACCTAAACTGCGCACATATGTTCCAGTCAAGTAAGGCCAAGAAAGTAGCGTTTATTCATTTTAGTATTGGAAACTACATGTTGTCTAATTCATTATCTAGATTTTTTTCCATTTCACTGCTGACCCATTATTGTCCCTGCTGGTTTAGGTTTTCCTAAGGGTGGAGCTGCTCCTTCATTTGGCAAAGTTGCCAACCCCACTTCCAAAGGTCCAGACCGCCCCACTCCTCAGCCCCATCCACAGGACCTCAACTCTCTGGTGCAGCGAGCAGAGCACATCCCAGCTGGTACACGCACCCCAATGTGCAACAAGTGCAACAATGTCATCAGGTAAATAACATCAGAACAACTACATTTACAGAAAGGACTTTGGAACAATTCACAAACTCCTACACAACTTATACTGTGCAGAACTTTGGTCTGAAAACCTTTTTTAGTAGGTGGTAGGTTTTTTTTTTTATGTTTGAGTAATTTTCCTCTGTCCCTTGCTTATTCTCACCAGGGGCCCATTCCTTGTGGCCATGGGCATGTCATGGCACCCCGAGGAATTCAACTGTTCTCACTGCCACTCCTCCCTGGCTGAACATGGATTTGTGGAGGAGAGGGGCCAGGTGTACTGCGAACGTTGCTATGAGCAGTTCTTTGCTCCCACCTGCGGCCGCTGCCACCAGAAGATTCTGGGGGTGGGTTACAAAAACTCAAGGGACATTGTTCTCTGCCTTAGTCTACTTGCACTGAAAACCCTGTCTTTACTACTGTATTAACATCATTCACCGTTCTTCATCACCTAAAGAAATAAAGCACAGGCTGTCTGCATTTCATGCATTGTAGTGAATATGATTAATAACTCAATGATGATGCTTGAATTTAACCATTAAAAGAAATGCAACCCGTGTACATTATCTGCTATACCTTGTATGTTAGTCTGGGTATGTTCAAGCAAGAACTGGAATGTAGACATAAAACAATTTCTTATAGTATATAAACTGTGACTAACTTTACAATCTATCCTATTTATTCCTATTTTAATTTCATAAAGCTTAAATGTATTCATACAATCATTCGGCAACAAATGAGGATTGTTTGGTTGAGATGCGGCAGCTGCTAATGGTGTCACACAAAACAAGTACATCTATAACAGATAATTATAAGAAAACAACATAATGTTCAAAGTCTGAACTTTTGAGCTTTCGTTTCATTTACAAAAATGTTCAATTATTTGATGGATCATAGGAGGACTAGATAACAATATTAACTCCCAACACGCTGTTGCTCGTTTATTTCTCCTATTTTCTCTGCAGGAAGTCATGAACGCCCTGAAACAGACCTGGCACGTGTCCTGTTTCGTCTGTGTCGCCTGCCATCAGCCAATCAAAGGCAACATGTTTCACATGGAGGATGGACAGCCGTACTGTGAACAAGGTACAGTAGGAAGCCCACAACGGTAAATTAAATGATGTAAAGAAAAAAAAATCAATGCGTGCAAACAGAATAACATTTTTTCAATGTACTATTCCCTCAGACTACTACAAGCTGTTTGGAACCAACTGCCACGGCTGTGACTTCCCCATCGAGGCCGGGGACAAGTTCCTGGAGGCTCTAGGATTCACCTGGCATGACACCTGCTTTGTGTGTGCGGTAGGTCCAGGAGACAATTTCACTCACAGCAACACAACAAGGGTTCTTAGAGGAAGATAATATTGGGAATATTGTGAGAATAACAACACTGCTGTGTATATCTTTGGCTCTCCCCACAGGTCTGTTCTACTAGTCTGGAGGGTCAGCCGTTCTTCTCCAAAAAAGACAAGGCTTTGTGCAAGAAACATGCCCACACTGTCAACATCTGACCTGCAACCATGAATATGAATGGGATAGGGCAACGGTGTCAGTTTACAGCAATTTATATTTCAGTCAGATGTTAAAACTGATCTGATGTATCTGTTTGTGTATTCTGTTAGAATAACTTTGGGTCAGAGGTTCCACTGTTGGCGTTATCTTTGCTCTAATATTGTTATGTCATATCAGTTTTATAGGCAAACATGCAGGAGTACATTTCAATACACTGTTAGGCCCCTGCCAGTTCAATATCTGTGCAAGTGGATTTTTATTACACATGTGTTTGTGCTGAGATTTTTATTAGTTTTGGATGTGTGTTGAGCTCTTGAGGGGCAGAATATGATAGTTTACTACAAGGACCTACTGAGCCCCTCAGGGGTCAACAGTATTAGGAAAAAATATTGATGTGGAAAGATATGGTATTAGTGAAGCGAGTAAAAGGTTTAAAAATAGGATTTTTAACGTTACGGGAGAAATGTATTTATTTGTAAGCAAGAATTGCTCAGTCAACATGCGTTCTGGCAACAAAAAGGATCAGAATGAGGAATCTTAATATCATATCTTCATTTTTGTATTGCTATAAAGTAATGTGGTATAACCATTCCCAGTAACTGAAAGCACAGGATAGTAATGTACACCAGTGTGTAAATTAGACCACTTCACAGGTCCAGTTTCATTGTTAATGCATAAAAATGATATAAGTTCAGTCTGGTCATTACAGATAGGACTCCATAATATATGGAGTAGTTATTTGCTGTTGTTCATGTATATATATCGTAATGTCTATAGTTCAGGGGGGAAATGATTCATGAGCATGCTTACAGTGGAACTACTTCAACTAGTTCCTGCCAATGAAATGCATATAATCTGAATTCTATGTTGATCAATTGTGTGCTAATGTCTTTTTCATAGTTTTTCTTAAACACTGAGGAACTGACCCCTCCATGCCTTTATGTTCTGTCTTTGTTCTCACTGATCATGTTTTTTTGTGTGATGTTTGATGGAACTTTATTCAGTTGACACAAAACAACGTTAATATATACATATATGTTTCAGTTTTCCTTTGTCTTGCACAATTTCTCAGAATAGAAGAAAAAAAAAACACACACAATGCACACCTCGCCTTACTTTAAGTTCAAATAAAAGGGTTCAACATTGATGTATACTGCAGTCAAAGCTCTTGAGTTTGTCCGAGAGCTTTTGAACACTATCCTATCCTGTTCTCTGTGGCTGACACTGGACTGAAGCATTAAAAAAAAGCAACTCTTCCACCTGCAAATACCTTGTTCATGTTTTGTGCACATGTGCCGTCTATGCTTATGGCCAATGCGTCTGAAAGCGCTGCAGCAAGGAGCCGATTATAAATCTCTAGTTATGACAGTAATTACTCAACAGGCGGAGCTGCATCATGTGCTTCACCTGCAGCAAAGGGGGACAAGGACACATCTCCACGAACACCCACACAAGACACGCGGTGCATTCTTTCCTGCACGTTGACAAAAAGCGGTCACATTATTTAGGAACGACGGGCAGCAGGAAACATATTCGGCGATGAGCGTCACTGGAGGGAACTCTACCAGCTGCTGGGCGCGCTGATGTGCACTTCTGCCAAGACGTCGGAGGTGGGAGCTGTGCGCAGGGCGACGACGCCAGATCTCCAGTAACGCGTGGGACACTTGGGGGTGGGGGGGGGGGGGTCTGCCAGAAGACCGAGGGACACAT
>JAVQJF010014351.1:0-25435 GCA_036023855.1 Gadopsis marmoratus | reverse complement strand
AGCTAAGTCTCTTTTCCATCCCGCCCCACACACCCGCACACACATACATGCACCCCCCCCCCCCCCCCCCACCCCCACACACCATCAAGACTGCAAACTTAGAGCAGAAATCTGGGAGTTACACAGCAGCTTGAGTCTGATTTAGATGTGGGTTTTTCCCAGAGCTAAAGGCTCACAACTACCATAGTTGTTCAAAAACTAACACACACATAGTACACGACTTAAACTTGTGCATGCACACACACACACACAGGAGCATTACGCTGTAAGTTCTCTCATGTCTCATTTTCCAGCACAGGAGCTAAACTTTTCTGTGGAATTTTACCTACATTGTGGCCGGAGGAACGAACCAACCAGTTGTAGTTCTTGTTGTTAATTATGTCAAGCAAAGTGGTTGCTTTTGATTCTACTAATCAAATATGTCAAATGTTTCTCATTATAAAGGTGGAATTTAAATGCTGACATGAATGCACTGAATTAACTTTTTGGTTTAGATTTAGTTCCTGGGGTCCTTTAGCTTCTGGTACTATTTGGCTGAAAAGGCTCGTTATATACTTTATCTCTCTCTGACTGATGTGTGTGTGTGCGCACACACACACACACACACACACACCAGACCTGTGCTGATTAGAAAAGAACTGGGTCACTTGTGCCCCGGCTAGTGGCACTTTCTGCTCTGGCCCTGTAAGGTCCTCGGTTACCCAGAATCCCTTGGCATCCATGTCAGAGCGAGGCCCTGCGGCAACACACCTGTGTCCACACTTCTTCACTGGGATCAATTAGCATTAAAGTTTCAGGGCCGCTCTCCCGCAGTGTGGACATAGTGTACACTGGAGGGGTACAGCCTGAGAACAGCCACAGAAAGAGACTGACAGAGACGTGAAGAGAGAGATAGATTTGTAGACACACACCACAGCAGTCAGAAAGGCCGACACATACACAATCATTCCACTGCCCTTAACCCTGTACGAGCTGCATTTCTGGGTTCCAGGGTTCTGGCTGTGTTTTTTTTATATGTGAGGGCTAACAAACAAATCGCCACACTTTACAGAAATGTTTTCACTGCCAACTTCTAAAAGTTCAAAACACAGAGGAGCAAGATTTATTCACACAAATACTGCATCTCACATTCTATCAAGACCAGCACATCCACAAGGACACGAGGACACAAGGACATGCGTTATATATTCTGCAGTGGATGTACCTGTATTATACGCCCACTGCTTTTACTGATCACTCTTCCTCCCCCGTTCCACTGAATTGATCTCTCCGTGACTTTGCTAATGCTTTCTTCTCACACACTTAAACCAGCTGATTGAACTTTGACTCTATAATTTGCTTTACTCCAGGAGCAATGTATGGTACAGAAGTAGAGAGATTTTTTCCTGAGATCAGAAGATCATTTTTATCATGCAGTATGTTTGGCTTCTAGTACTTTCTACTTAGTACCTTTTGGCTATGTGAGAAAAACTCTTATGGACCTTACATTTTGTTATTCCACTCAGAGACGGACAGAAGAACAACTTCTATTTTCTGTAAAAACTTTTACATTATCAACATCTTTTTTTTTTGGCAGATTTTCAAGTCTTACAAAAAAAACTGGACTCTAATGAGGTCATCTGTTCAAACCTACAGTACAAAGCTTTAAGATTTTATCTTATCCAGCCACAGGTTATTGGTTTTTTTTAACCTTTACTCAACCTTGAAGTTCAAACTTGTTCTATATAAGCTTCTATCTTCCCAGTTTTGCCACAAAAAAGTCACAGAACACATCCCATCTTCCCAGTTACACGAAGTGTCACGTAGCTAGTCAGTAGCAAACAGATAGTCAACAAGTAGGTGGTAGCGTTTGTTTTGAAGAGACTGTACAATCCTGGGGCTTTCACCCTTGGGGGGCTTTCCAACCACCGTGCGTCAGTTTAAAGGAAGCACGGATGTGTTTGTCTTTGTGTCTCTGCCAATCTGTGTGTGTGTGTGTGCCACAGAGGGAAAAGAGCACTGAGGGCAGCTGTACCTGTGCTGCCTCGTGGTTGTCTCTTGACAGTGCCCTTCACATCACAGCATGGGCCTGGATGTTGGATCTGACAGAAGTGACCTCCATGCCACATCACCCTCACAAGACACACAAACACGTGCCTACACACAAACACACTTGCACCAAACGCAGACGGCCAGATCTACACACACACATACACCTAACTCGCTGGCATATTTGAAGACATAACACTGATTCAGGCTAAACATGGTGGCACACACAAGACAAAAGACGGCCATTACGACACACATAAAATGCCATACATTCTAACACATTTATATGGAGGACAACCACAAACTGCACACCACACTACCCCCTCTGGGCTACGTAGCCCCCCTGTCAGACAGCTATCAATAGGGATTCCAGAACAGAGGCTGCTAGACAGCATGAGTAAACCAAGATGGGATGGAAAAAGAGCCCGAATCAAAGGCTGAGTGGGGACCCTGTTATTCTCCCTGAGTAGGAAATCATTTGTTGGCAATTTGTGACGCATTTTGAAGCATTTCGTGTGGGGGTGCATTTTGACACATATGTAGTGATGGGGAGGTGGGCTGAAGGGAGTTGGGTTTGGTGGTAAACTTTGACTTAAATATTTAAAATGTCAAGCCGTTTGTTCTTTACAATGCTGCTATTTCCAGAGAATTGTTGGCTAATCAGAATTGGTGTTGCATGTGTCAAACAGAAAGCAGTAATTGATGGGATGCAGGAACAATTCAGTGTGATTGATAGGGAGTGGAGGAAGCACTGAGACTTGCAGTTTTCTTCCTCTGTAAATAATAAACAATATGCGGCACTTGTGCTACTGTGGGGAATTCAGTAGAATAATTCTTTCATTTGGCATCTGTTTCTGAAACTCTTCAATCAATACTGTACTAATATAGCCACCTCCTTCGACTGATTAGCCTTATCTCAATACCCATAAATACAATGTCATTACAAGTAAATCCATTTCCGCAGCACTCTTTCCACCAGTGACATATTTTCCTGGCCTCCCCTAGGCCTAATTGAAATTAAGTTAGGTGACCTTTGGGGTGCCTATAGAGACCTGCATGTTCCACTAGTCACCTACTATATTTCATTTGCTAGACCCTCATAAATCAGCCTGTTGAACTGGGCTGTGATGATGGTCTTGACCTTTCTCATGACATTTTCAAATGGCCGCATCCTCTACCTAGGATTGTGGCACCATGAACCAAACCCTGGTATATGAAGATGAGAATGAGCCCACTACACCAAGTGCAGGAGAACAAATAAACCAGTGGCACTGGGAACTGGCATCGATTGTCAAAGTGCGATTCAGTGTGCACAGCTTCGTAAGAGACAGTTTCTCACTGAACACATTCCTCACATACTGTGAGTATGTGAAAAATGCTTTTGACTTTGAGAATACTCTGTCAAACAAATATACAATGCACACTTCAGCGTGGTGAAGAAACACTTGTTTTGCTAAGGACACCATCTAAAATACTGTTGGTGGAATGAAAAAAGGCTTATCATTGAAGCCAGGTGTGTTTACATGTTCGTCACTGTAGCACCCTTTGAACAAGATCCTCATTGTATGCAAATCTACAGTGGCAACAGCATAAAGTAGCTTTCCATTCCGTGTTGATGTGCATGTACTATGTATAGGCTGCTGAAGAAATCCTCTGTGTGTGTGTGTGCGTGCGTGGGGAGTGTTTGTGTGTACTGCAGGGAGGGAAGTAAAGGTCCACTTGTGACAAGCCTAGTGGGAATAGGAACATCTGGTGGACCGGCTGCTCCTCTGGTTAACATGCTCCTCCTCAGTGGCCCCCGACGACACACACCCAGGAACCACATGCACAGGTACATGCAGATGCACACGCATCCATATGGACACAAACAAACTCAACAAACACAAACTCAGTCTCCTTTCCTGGCAATTCTTATCATGTACCTTTAACATAAATTCATATTCTGTTAATCTTATGGAAATGCCGGTCCATCAACAAACTCGACATCATTATGACACTGGAGAGAGGTATAAATAAAGGGCCTATCATTCATGCAATGACGCTAAAGAGCAACTATGTCCAATTTGCACCAGATGCTCGTCAGAGCCGAATTAAGCCTGCATTATTGCTGGTGGAAAATGTCATGTTATTGGCAAGGGGAACCCTCTCCACTCCGACCCCTATTCTTCATGTAGCTCTCCGTGGATTTGTGCAGGCTCACTCCAATATCCACCCTGCAATCAACTAAATTATTTTATCTTTCTTGCTCTGTCACTTACGCAAACACGTGTACTTAAAGTCATCACTCTGTCGAGCTTCAGTGAAACTTCATCGCTGCTGCACTGGATGGAACATGGCATCAATTAACACTTCCTATACCTTTGTTAACTAAGTAACTCTATAGGGAGAGGTCATATTCCCGCTAAGTTTATGGTCATGTAACAGAAGACGACAGGGAGACTGGGTCACTATTCGTTCATGAAAGGTTGAGTTACTTGATAGAGGTGGCAGCAGTCTTACTAGCATGATTGCTCAATGCCTCCAGGCCTGGCATTTGGCGCCCTAGGCAAGATTTTAGACTAATAAGTCCGACCTCCCTTCTCCTCTCACTCTCCCTCTCACACACACACATATTTGTTCTATGTTTGTGATGACCAAAATTGTATTTTGGAGTACACTCTATCGTTTAAAATCTCACAGCCTTAAATTCTCATAGCTTTGAACCTAACTCCTTCACCAGAAACAACCCAAATAAACTTGGTAGTAGTTTTGGCCAAAAACATGCCCTAATTTTTTCCTACACTTGCTGTGATCATGAGGGTATTTGGTCTTCACAATGATAGTAACAGTACAAGTACATGGACACAAACACACACGCACCTAATCTCCAGTTTTTCTGGAGGCTGCAGCCAGGTCTCACTGGAGAAATAGTGGGAAGAGGGTTTGTGTGTGTGGCGGAAGCAGAATACACTTCCTGAATGACCCTGCCAGCCTGAGGAACACACAGCTGGTCTCCTGCCAGGGCCTCAGCACCCTTCCTTCACCAATCTATGTAATGGCCGTGCTAATGATGGTAAAGCAGCCAGTACCTCAGAGAGCAGTAATTTAGACACTGCTAACACTATCGCCAGTGCAGTCATTCCATGGCGATGATATGCTCCTGATATCAGCAACTGCTGCACCCAGTGGCTTCTTTGTGGTGACATGACAAAAGTAGATAATTGGACAAAGAGCATGTGCACACTTTCACAAACTCAGAAAAAAAAACTTGGAATCTGAACAGCAAATACCACTCTAGACTTATTGTAAGTGTTTACTTTCTCAGCTGTTTCTCATGGCTGAGAAAGGGAGTGTATTGATTGTCCTTTTCAGACAAAATAATACTGAAGAAGAAAGGAACATAAATAAAAGCTAGAAAACTACAGAATGTTATGGAGAAGAGGAGGAAGGGTAGAAGGCATCAAGGAAGGGAAGAAATTGCCGAACATGAAAAGGCTTTTTAATGTTATTGGGAAACAGTAGTGAAAAGAAATCTAAACTCTTGGATAGAGGGGGTATGCATCGATTTCCCCAATATTGAACAACACAAGTAGCATCCAAGTAGCTTGACAGCTGGTCTCCTGTAGCTGACCATCATACACACCCTGCACTAAATTGATGAATCTCACCAGGCTTCCCTGTGCTTATCCATCTGCCATCAATCATTTCCGCCTGGGGATGGAAGTTTGTTTGTGCACATATGTGGAGCAATTTTGTGTGTGAAGCTGCATTTGAGCAAATGAAAGATACACGACAGCATGGTCCAATAGTGCAAGATGACGACAAATAGACATACAGTGATTAACAATGAAGAGGCATGAGGAAAAGTACAAGGCACATGTGTAATTGCCATCCAACTATTTAAACGTGTCTACAAATTTAGAAGTCTGATGTTGCCCTCTTCAATTTGCGCTGCGAGGCAGTTGGATTCGCAAGATCACACCACAATCCATCTTGCCAGGCTTCAAGTTATGCATTTGTGATCGAACTACAGTGGTTCGGACCAATCAACATCCTATGACCAGAGCTATGGTGGCATGGTTTAAGTCAACAACTGCGAATGTTCATTTGAAAACAACAATGGCGGCTCCTAAAGACATTAGCGTAGATGCTGCTATAGCATGAGTTTTACCAGAACTGTAGAGTATTTCTTCATTGCAAGAAGAGAAAAGAACGGCACTGAAGGATTTTCTGGATGGAAACGATCTTTTCGCTCTCTTCTCCCGACTTTCTTCATTTCTACTACTTCATATGGTTCATTGATCTGATTGGTTTAAGCCCGTGATCGACGGTGATAGACAGACGGTTCATCCAATCACCTGCCACGTATGCCTTTTCAAAGTGCCTTGCCTTTTCCAAACAGTTCCAAGGACGACTTCTCAGATGGTTCTGTGTAACAAACCATCTGGCGTATCAGGTTACTTGTCAATGGCCTATTCAACTGAGTCTTTGTGGCCAGCACTTAAACTGATCATGTTGTCAAGCTGCATTTGAATTGGACAGGCATGTTCTTTAATACATATCTCTTGTTGAACCTTTTATATGTCTTCAGTTCATTAAACAAAACCTACTCCATTATGTTCTTTGATAAGTAGCAGTGGTATAATGACTTCTGAGGTGTCCGGATCCAGGGAAATAATGGAGTTGGTGGAGGAAACTCCATTATGTGTTGCGAATCACCTCACTCTTGTCAATTACTTTCAGAAAATCAAGACATCTCTTTGTGCTTTATTGCTTACTTAACCAGCTACTACTTACTTTACTTAAATCAAAATAGCAATTTAAGAAAATACATGAACATCTTTACCGATTAAAAATATAACCATGAATGCATCAGAGCGAGGAAGTTAGACACATGCCGAGCTAAACCAAAGTTGTCCAAGTAGCTGCAGCTAATTTGATTGGGATGCATTTTGACAGAAAATCAAGTTTTAATGAAGAGTGTGGAGGGAGAAATTAGCCATTACCCTACAGAGCTGGCATTAAATGTTTATAAATGACACTGGTGTTGGCACTGCCTGTGAAGGAAGTGCAGAGCTTGGGGAACATACTGACGTTTAGGCTGTCAGAGAACAGGGCACAGACTTTACCTCATCGAGGGAGGTAGAGAGAAAGAAAAGGAAGGGAAGGAAAGGGAGAGTGTGACAGAGGAATAAAAAGGAGGAGGGGCATGAGGGGGCATGCGAGAGAGTACAGTTATGATGTGCATGAGAGAGGGAGACAGTGAACGACAGGGCGAGAGAGTTTAAAAGGCATGGCGTCTGTTGGCTGGCAGGATGGACGGAGGGAGAGAGGGGAGAATGCGACAGCAGAGCGTGACAAGTGCGGCAGAACAAACCGGTGGTGACTCATGGGCTCCTTCATTCACTACTATGATCAGATCCAGCAGGACAGCCCACCATATGGGATGGCACAACTTATTCATCCAATCACATGGACTACATGCAAGACCAGAGGAGGAGAGGATGGTGTGTCGGTGTGTGTACTGAGGAGACGGTGCCTGAAGGTTTCGAAAAATATGACAGTAAATGAAAGAGGATGCGAGGAGAACAAGGCTACAACAAGAAATGTAATTAATCTACTAAAAGCTCAACATTTTTAACAAATAAAAAAGAGGCATGAACAAGAAATTTCATCATAAAACACGTGCCGCTGCATGATTGTTTTGTTTGGAATCATAAATACTGTCCGGATCTCCTATGATGATCCTGTTAACATCTTTTTATTTCACTGAATTATATGACATTTACATCAAATTGTTGTCCTAGAAACCCAACCAGTTAAACATTGCAACGTGACTATAAATAAAACATGACAACAATTCATACACAATTAAATGGGGAGTTCTCAGATACTAAAATTAGCTATTGCCTCCCTGTACACTCAGATTATTTATTTATCCTCTTTAGAAAAAAAAAAAAAACCTAACCTGACTCTGTCACCGAGATGGCACATTGGAAAGACTCAAAGACATTAAAACAAATTATTAAATAAAGGCTTCTGAGAATATGACGTTGTGATAATCACTTCTGTCTTTTCCGGGCCTCCTTTAAATGCAGATTAAGTCTAAGCTCTGAGAGGTGAAGGGCCTGGCGAATTGAGCCCCCAACACACCAAGCACCGGAATAGAAACAGACATAATCTAACGAAAGCCAGTTATTTTTGTGAAGAAAAGAATGTTTCTACCCGGTTGGCATGAGGCGTCGTAAACCCTTTTATAAGGTACCTAAACTACACAGTGCTTCACTGAAAGCAGAACCAATTTGCTTAACTTCACAACATGCAGGGGCCCTCCGATAAACGTGTCTGTCCTATGCTGTGGCTTGCAAAGATATTGTTATCCACTTTGTTCCTCTGCCACCGTGCCAGCTTACTAAAGTTTTGCAAGACAGATAGCGATTGTTGCGGGGTAATTTAGGGATTAGACTGGAGGTGCACTGTAATCACATGATTTTGGGGGAGGAAGACAGTCATTTGGGATATACGAAGGCAGGACTGTCCAAGAGCTTACCTAGGTCTGTTATCTATAACAAGGGTTTTTAGAAATCCTGAGACCAACACCCAAATTAAGAATTTGTTTTTTCATACTACCAGCATACATTTGGGCCTGTACTGATTTGACAAAAAATATGTGAAAAGGCAGACTGGGAACATATTAAAAAAAAAAATGTTTAGACAGCCTCCTTTGGGCTCTACTGATTTTATGTGAGTAATATTCCTGAACACCAGGAAGAAACTACACCGACAACATTTGGTAGTAATATATTCTCTCAAGGAACAGGCAGTGCGCAAAATACAGTGGGGTGGGTGTCTTGGACCCCATATAGGACCCCCTGAAGACGGCAACATTTAATTTTAAGGGGGTCTCAAAAGTAAGCTAATTATTTACTATTTACCTATATTGTACAATTTATTTTCATGTTTATAATATTGAAAGTTAAGGAGCAACACACAAAATGCGACAGCTGATGTAGCCAGCAGCTGCTGACATGGTTACAGGTGCCAGTTGTAATTCTGTGGCGCAATAATACATTCTGACTCTGTGGTTCTGCTCCTCTTCTCCATATTTACAAAACCAGATTTATGCCATATGTCCTTATTTATCCATGGAGGAAGTTTTTAAGCAGACCTTAAATCTTGAAATAAAGTAATAAAACATGGGCTTATCGCAGTATAAACTGTGAATCTGTCAGAACAGCTCACCGGTGTCAGAAAAGCACACAAGGTCAGTTAACAGTTAAATCCCAGTGATTAGTGAAGGTGTCCACTCTGTGCCAGCTGTGTGTAATATTACGCATAGTTTTGGAGAGGTGTGAGTGTGTGTCTGTGTCATTTTGTCTGAAGAAAACACAAGTGAAAATTATTTACTGAAAACGTGGAGCATCTGCCTGTTTTTTTTATTTATTTTTACAGTTATTTAGTTCCTCGTTGTGCGCTCACCTCTTGACAACGATTTTAATAACATTTATTTTTTCCGCTGTGTGTGTGTGTATATTTCTTTTTACCGGCCATGCCATGAGACTTCCCCAATTGCCATAGCAATACACACTACAACATGTGGTTATTCACTATAAAACGCTCCAAAATAAGGACTTGATGAAAATATATGGGAATTTTGTGTGAAAGTCAGAGGGTAGCATTAGCTAAGGCAAAGAAACACATTTTACATCCCAAGAGGTTAGTTATGTGTTATCACATTGTCAGTGAGTCTTATTCACAGCCAATCCTTCTGCCTTCTTGTTCCCTCTGCCCTCTGCCACAGGCTCTCTTCTATTCTTAGATCCTCCACTCTACACTGATCTACTTTTCACTTTTTGTCCCCATATTAGAGTCAATTCAGGAGCAAAGCAGTTTGGCAGGTACAACACCACACTACAAAGAGAATATATGTATTAAACGATGAACGTAATGTCACGTTGTATCTTGTCATTGTTGGTCAGCTGTCTAAAAGAAATAAATGTCCCCTACCAACTAAACTAAGTAGCCTAAGAAATGTATTTACTTTTCAATATTGTCTATCAAAGATAAAAAGTGTGAGTCAACAACCTACTAAACTTTGTTAAAGATCAACACAAAACTGTTAAATCCAGGATGCGGTGCTGACATTTGAAATAAGATAGGAAAGTTGGAGGCATGAGTTACGATGACTGTAACTGTAGATGGGCAGAGCTCCACCTCAAGGCTAAAGAGACATTAACAGTTCCTATATCTGACCACTGCCTGAAGGCTCCCATTCTCCACATTATGCCTGTTGCCCTATCTGGGGCAGCAATATTTGATGAGGTTTGACAGTAGTAAAAGACTGCCCGCACCAAAAGAAAAAAAAAAGGTCACATTCTGACTCTAGATAATAGATGTTGCCATTCTAAGCCAATAATAGTGTCTATAATGAAATCAGTGGGGCAGAAAAGAGGCGCTCTTTCATTTCCTTATGCAGGGCCGTGCGTTTTGTACATCCCATTATTCATCAGGTCCTGTCTGCTGATAACTGTCCCATTTGCATCTGAATCAAGAATGCCTTCTAACCTTCCCCCCAAAAGCACCACCCCCATGCAAATGAAGTGACCTAAAAAGAACAGGTACTGTATTTAGTTATTTGCGAGCCACTGTGACCTACTCTGGAGGTTGTTAATTTGGTAGCAGGGTGGAACTTACAGTACTGGCAACAATGCGTAGACAGTATCAGGATACTTGCGTGTATGACACACCTGGATGCAATATGGTTTAAGAACATTCTTTGATTAAAAACAGGTTTATACATTTCTTTACTCCCAAGGCGGGACCTTTTCTGTCTGCATCTGTACAGTATGTTGTGCTGCCTTTTTCCCCCTGACAAGCCCTACTTCCATGAACAAAAGGCAGGGCAAGAGTGCATCGTCGAAAACAGTGAATAATCTTGGCCTTGCTTTTCAGAGAATACTTGACTCACCCCAGTACACTCTGCAGTTCAAAGGCACAAGACTTCCCTATTTAAAATCTCTGCTGCGAGTCAGGAACATGCTGTGTGATATTTGTGATCAATCATAATGGCGGAAAAAGATTGCACTGGCTCAAAATAATAAAAAAGATGCTATCCATAAAGTGGCAATCTGGCGAGGGATGGACTCCTCAGAGGAAAGTCTAGCTGTGACAGACAGACTGTTCAAAACCCCCAGTAGACAGACAGATTAATGAAGTGTGACCTCATACAGTAGTCGTCTTAAAGCCGAGATGAAATTGGATGTAATTCACAGCTTTCTCAACAGCACAGGAAGGCAGCATATGATGAGATGTGTGTAATGTGTTGAATCCCAGGTGGGTTGCTTCAATGTGCAAACTGACATATACTTGAATGTATACAACTCAACACTACTGTAAAACCTTTTCTATAAAGCTTCACACACACAAACATTGTCTGTTTCACACATATAACCAACACAAACACACTTCCAAATGCCACAGGGCAAATAGGTTGAAAAGAGGAGTGGGGGTCTTTTGTGCACTCTGAGTTTAGGTCTTGGCCATTAAATAAGCTGGCACTGCAGAGGTGAGCTGCACTGACAATGATGTATGGGAGAAACACAATCCACTGCTGTTATGAATTGGTTGGCTCTGGTGTGGACAATGCTTTCACACACAGCGCACAAACAGATACACAAATACAGACGCACACAGGTATTCACAAACAAGTGTGCAGACACACACACAACACACACACACACACACACACACACACACACACACACACAATCAAGAGGCACACAATCAAGAGGCAGTGGTAAAGCCAATAGTATCGTCCTCTCTTCCAGACAAATTCAATTTTTATCCAGGACATATGTAAGCTGATTAAAACAGCCAACAAAGACTGGAGAAATATGTCACATCCTTCAGGACTGGACACGATATTGAGTGCTGCTTTGGCAATGGGATGCCTACTCTCCTCTGTCCCGCTCTTTCTAAGTCTCTGCTCTTCTCTCTCATGGCATTTCTGCGTCACCTGATGCTATCACGCATCCCTTTCTTCCTTTTCCTGTCTTCACTCTGCGGCTCTCATTCCTTCACTCCTGCCCTTGAAAAGGCAAAACATATGACTCATAATAAGCTATGAAAAGCACATTATGAGCTCTCTCTCTATATAAAATGCATGTTGGTTTTCTTTTGGCACACATGATTAACCACTTAAACCATGTATTAGTGATTGACCATTGACTGTTATAGTAGCTAAAAAAGTGAATATTGACATTTAGCACTGTTCAACTGATTGCATGTTCAGTAATTATTAAAGATCTAGCTGAAAGCAAAGGTGTATTTCATGTCCCATACCATTTGAAAACAGTGAAACTAAAAATATAAACCTTCTTATTAAAAAGTTAAGGTGATATGCCAATCCCGCAGCTGTAAAATAACAAAGAAAGGAAGTGGTGACAGCTTTGTCTTCCATCTTGCACGTGTGGCTGGGGTGGAGCCTTGACAGTCAAAAGTGTGTCACGCAGACACACACAAGCCCATGCACCAGTGGCATCACAATGTCTGTTTAGCCACCACAAAATAATGTCATATCACCAGAAGATGTGTGAAGAACACATCTGAATTATGAATGGAGGGAGGTTAATTATGGATGGAGGGAGGGCAGAAGCAATGCCTTAGACATTTCCCTGAAACACATGGTTAGATACATGGCTACGGACCCAATGCACACTCCTTGGCAAGTAACAAGTCAGACAGACTCCTTAATTAGCTAGTCTGCACTGATAATGGTTGGTCTTTGTTGCGTGCAGATGTATTCAACCTCATTTCTGTTAAAGAAAACTCTTCAAATGAGTGCATAAGATGAATTTGCTTAACTCAAGTTGACAAGGAAAACTGTGCTCTTGTCGACAATAAAGCAGCAAAATGATTATATGAAAAGCAATTATAACCACCGCTCATCCTTATAGGGTGATGTGGAAAGTGATAGTAAAGACAGACATAAAAGAAATCCATGGAAGGAGAGAATGAGGCATTGAAGTTGCCTTCTGTCAAAACTTTCTTTTTGGAAAAGAAATATCACGTTCATTATCTTTGTTTTTAAATGTAGTTTTTGGCAGATGACATACATGTATTTGACAGGTTTAATATTTGTCTTTTTCATAGATCCGAAGTTATAAGTGTTAACTGTTTGACGTAATCAACCGTCTGCATTTATATGCACAAATGATTCCTTTGCAAGAAACCGCAGCTGGAGTTCTGATGGATTGAATGGGCTGTCAACCACAAACAAAAGCCATACCCTCCAAAAAGGGGGTCAAAGGTTTTGTTCAATAGCAAGGACTTGGGGGATGCAGGCTGGTTTGGTGGGGTGACTTAAAGAGAAGCAAATGGATCATGGTGGAACTAACAAGGGGCGTGCCTTTGCCTGCATGAGAAAAAGACAAGGCCATTGGGAAAGAATGATGTTCCAGACACCCATGGAGCCTTGTTTGGGAGTCTTGTGACCCCTGGAGGTTTGGTGGAGTTGTAGGAGGATTAGTCAAATGGCCCCACTGCTTTTGTGTCATAGTCATGACAATTACACTTGTGCGGTTTGTAGTCATAATTGAACTTTAGCTGAAAACAGCAGATTCTCCTCAGTCACCCACCAGCAAAAGGCACCAACTACTACACCCCCCCTTCAAAATAGGATAAAAATATCTGAAATGTGTGCACGTCAGTTAGTCCCTGAAACTGAAAGTTTTGTCTTACATCTACCAGACTTCTGTTTGGCAGTGAAATGCAATTTCAAACGAATGTTACAAAGCTTTTTGAAATATGAACAGTGTTGGTACACTAAGCTTACTCAATATCTGTCTTTCCATCCATATCAGCCATATCTCCAACTGTCTGTCACCTCTGCTGTTCTACAGATCAAACCATGAGTCTCTATATATAAGATTGCAGTTTCTTTATACAGAGAGATTACTACAGCCTGAGTAGTTGTGACATAATATCCTGAATTCATACCGCTTCATTCAGTGGGTATCGGCAGATGACTCTGATTGCCAACCTCAGTCCGAGTGCAATTCCAATAGTGACTAATAACAGCAAAGAAGTACAACATTTCTGATTGGTTCAAGGTTGAAGAAGATAAGTACAGAGATGTAGAACACAGGGAGCTCTGGCTCTGACATTGCCAGGGCCAAAGGAAGCTGAGTGGGGCTGCACAAGGCCCTATCTGACGTCTGCCTGTTGCAGTCCTCAGCACTGAGGGCCTTGGGACATTCACATGGTCCATTCACTCAGCTCTACTGAAACATTCAAAGCTTTGCTTCCAAAGGGCCAAACTTTTGTTCCTTCACAAAAGGCCTGACCAGAGGTTCTCCCATAGATGGGAGCCCCGTTCAAAATCAGATTATTTCCAGTGAAATCCTCCTTTCTCCACCTGCCAGTTAACTATGTCAGTGCCATTGTGTTTTCCCTGAAAAAGCTCTGCATTTTGGCATAATGGAGGTTGGATGTGTATTATTGCTTTTACTGCCATTTATTCTTGGAGGAAAGAGGCACACCCCACCCCCAGACTCATTTTTTTTTGAAGAAGAAAAATCTGGGCCACATGCCCCAGAGGAACGCAAAGTGCTTTAATTCATTCGCACCTTTTCTCTCTGGCTGCCATCTCCAAGGCTTCTCTTTATGCCCAGAAGTGATTTGTTCAGGCTGGACCATCAAAGCAATTATGGTAGCGGCCTGCTTCCCTATTATGAGGAGAGATGACTGACAACAGAGGGATGGTGCGGGGGTAGAAGGGCACTTGGCTTCAATTTATTTGATCTGAAAACATTTTTTCATTCATTGGCATCCACTCATGTAACAAAACCGAAACAAACTGGTCAGATCATCGCCTTGAGATTTTTTGACTTAAAACATTTTATTCAATTCTCTGTATAACATTTTCAATTACTTTTCTCACCTTCCTAGGCAAAGCGATTGTGGGCTACAGATAGGTGATGCAGGACAGAGAATGCCAGCAATGTAACACAATACTGAGGGGCATGGCAGGCAGTGATGTGTAGCAATTATTGTAATGGGCATCAGAGCGAGCACAATCCTTGTACTAATGACAATGTCTTATATTACAGTGCAAATGCACAGGGTCGCCAAGACTCCTATCATTACTGGGCTATAGGAAGATGGCTCACCACAAAAGGGGATACTCCATAAATGGATAATGCGGAGAGAGCAGAGTACGGCGCCACTGAGGCGATGTTCCATCCAAGAGTAATAATTCTGCCTGGAGTGACACAGGGTCATTGGAATGGATGGAGACAGGATGTGAGTAAAAATAAAGCATTTAAAGAAAACAAGGCATTAGGTTGAAGAGGGGGTAGTGAGGAATGGGGCAAAGTGAGGTTGATAAGGAAGAAATTGAACTAATACAAGAGTAAAGCGGTAGGGGTGGTAGTGAAACAGAGGAACGAAAAGGAGGAGAAGGAGCAAGTAAGGGGGGTAATAGGCTAAGAAAGGGGATGAGTGAGAGGAAGAGGGCGAACAAGAGATAGAGCATAGGCTACAGACAGCGATGAAGCAATGTGACACATTGGCTAATCAGTCTGCTGTCTTTTTCTTTCACAAGCTGTCATCTTGGCCATCAAGACCTTGTGCGCCGCCTCCTCTCATTGACTGATTCCCCTGTTCAATTATTCAAGGTTTATAAGCAGGAACCATCTATTCTGCTAGCAGCAGATCCAGTAAAATAATGGGAGGGTTGCTTCTTCAGCCATATTGACTGTCATAAAACTTTTACAATTGGCAAAAGAAAAATCAATTTCTCAGACAGACTGTTGCCACCACCGTAAACATATTGGTGGTATCAGGAGTGAAGAAAGAGCCCTACCATGCAGAAGACTTTAATAATGCAGACCATAAATTATTTTACATGCTCTCTCACTAATCATAATGTATGGTGGCTGAATATTTACAATGATGGAATGCTATATTTAGCCAACACAGACTATTTAGACATGTCTATGTTGTAAAATTCATACATATTCAGCTATGCTACAGCTGCAGTCTGCAGGAAATTAGATTTAGGCGACATATCCATGGCTTTCCTTTTCATGCTGACCTCACTGTCTCTCTAAAAAGCTAACCTGTGTGAGTCACGCTGTCACACAGAAATCAGGTCAACCGCTGCCCTGCCAAGGAATGCTAAGCTTCAATTTACATTCCCATAAATAAGCAGCTCACACAATCCCACAAAACAACACACATATACACAAAAAGATCAAAAGTATGGACACACACTCCCTCCATCACTTGTCGGAAATCTTAAGGAACATCACAGCTTCCATCTGCCATAATCCGCCCTGGGGCAACAGTGACCTGAGCCACTGGAAGAAACTCATCTAGAGTGTGAGAAAAAAAATAATAGTTGAGGTAATGCAGTGTGCAGCTTCATCTCTTACTTAGCTGGCAATGCCTTTAGGGCGAAGGTGTTACAAACTCAGCAACCTCCACTGGCTTTCCACTAATGCATGACCCCCATACTACTCAGGCCCTCATCCTGCCACACAACTTCAGGTTATGGACTTTACATGGAAACCCAGGTCGGTTTACATACAGCTGCACACACAGACACAGCAACACACATGGACAATGTACAGTATACCCTGTATACACATAAATCACACACTATTATGCACATATACAAGCATACAGTTGAGTCAGACATAATTATGCATGCACTCACCTCACTCACATCAACAGACAGACACACACGTACACACCAAATCACAAATCCTACCCGTTACCATCTCTCTGCTTAATCCTCATCCACTGGAGGCAGAGGGTCTGAACTGTAGCAAACTGTCTATTTTTAAACTTGACATATTAGTCATCTCTTAGGGGAGTAACATTGTAATTTATGGAATTCATGAATACCAAGCTGTTGTGTTCTCTTCTTGTTTATTTCCCCCCTCCTTCTCAGAACAGTTTAAGTGCTTTGGATGAATTCAAATAAACTCACAGATGCAGTTGGGTAGGATTCCTGTCTCGAGAAGAGCACAGACGCCAATCAGCTCATGCTGAATAGAGACCTTGGTAGATCCTCACACTATTTTGGGAATGTGGTAAAATGTTTAAAGAGTTTGATCTGATGCCATTGCTCTTGGATACACAGGTGCACAGGCAAAAACTTTTCTTTTGGGTTTTTTTTTCTCTTTCATCCTCTCCTATTAATCCTATCCAATGTGAGGAATGTTCTCTCAGTCTCAAATCAGACAACTGAGCCCCTCTTTAAAGAAGATCCCCAGCTCTGTTAAGTTCCGCTTAACCCACCATTACTAGTCATTATCCCTTTTAGATCAGCTGATAAATATCCATTTATATTTGGCCAAAGTTGACCTAAGATTCAACCTTAAAGAAGTTAATCAAAGGCAATGATTTCTAGAAACTGAATGAGAATCATGTTGAAGGTTTAGCATGTTAAAACAATAATCCTTCAGCAGTTTTCAACTTGGCATTCTTTGTACCACTACAAGAGTGGACCAAAGGTCCTCTGGCAGACCTCTGGCCAGAGATATTGACTTCCAAAGTTAATGATCTCAAAATGCGCACTTGTGGGTAATTAAGCACCGCTGTTCCCTCAGTAGCTTACAACAGCAAATATGTCATTGTGAGAATAAACAACAGTTACACTTACACTGGTTACACTCTAATTGCATCATCCTATGTAATAATCACAAGCTAGGGGACATCTTCTTAAAACTATAATAAAAAATTTGTAAAGCCATAAGGACCATATCCCAAAAACTTAGAAAATACGAGGATTTTACGTGAACACTGGGCATTAAACAGAGCATACATTTAAAACCCTCATGGGTATTTGGTGGTCAACTACAACAACTATGTGCTGTGTGCACTTAATGTGGGTGAGTGAGTGCTGCCAAAGCTTGGGAAAACTCATACAGGCAAGGGAGTAATTTGACCCCACTCAAATCCTTCCATCAGACACTAACCAAATAGAAGTCAAAAGAACGAATGAAGAAAGACAAAGAGATAAAAGGGAAGAAAAAATAGAGACGCATCTAAACCATTGGGATTAGTGATAAGTAACTAAATGGGCCATATCACTTTTCCATTACCAGAAAGGAATAGCTATTTCAAATGCTGGAATCTAAATAAAAAAAGGTGAACTCTATCCTCCCTCCGTCTTTTGTTCATTCGTGTGTAAACGTTGCACACTCTTATAGCATTCCGTATCTTACTTCCCTATATGAGCAAATGGAGATGTACCATCATCTCCTTGAGGCCCATCAATAACTAAACTTGACACAAATAAAACAGATAAATAAATAAATGTGAAGATCCAAGCAAATGGGCATCAGTCAGCATTAGCAATGGAACCGTGTCAAGCACAATCATGCTTGACTGGAGGGGGGAGTGCCTGAGTGTAGGGAGCATTCTTGCTGATTGCACGCCCAGAACGTGTGTGTGTGTGTGTGAGTATGGCGGTGAGGATGGGGGTATGGCGGCGTCACTGAGGTATTCCACTTTTTATCTTAATTTAACCATCAGTCTCCCTGGCCCAGTTTAACTCTTTATGGCTATCAATATCAATACATCTATCCATCATTGCACAACACACCCACTCCCTCCATTTCACTGAATTCCATGCCTCTCGTTCTAAGTTCTCCTCTTGTCTCCCTCTTTGTGTCTCACAAATAATTTGACTAACAATATTATACATACATAGCCTGGTTCTGCTCGAGGTTTCTGTCTGTTAAAAGGCAGTTTTTCATTGCCACTGTAATAATAATAATAATAATAGGCATCTATTATTAAGCTTTTGCTTTTGTTGTTCAGACAGAGAAGTATTGGTCTACTACATAAATTCACATTATGTAAACAAAACACCTTGGCTGTGAAACTGTGCACATCCTACTAAGGGTGTGTGTGGGAGGGTTACTGCTGTTATTAAGATTGCAAGATATTCTTTTCCTTTGTGTTAATTGAAGGGTGTGCACACTAATGCAATTCAAATTTTCTAACATATTTTCAGAAATAATTAACCTTATTGCTTGATTTTGTTGCTGTCTCCAAATGAGTCGGTCAGGCTTTGAAGCAATAACAAACTTGAAGATTGAAATAAGTTGTAGATTTTTGCTATATTTTATATCAACTGTATGTGATTACCCAAATTACAAGTCATGAAGGTAACTTCAGAAGTACTTTTTTTGTATTAATCTCAGAAGCATTGTTAACTTACAGGTATTATGCATTATTCATTTTGATTTAAACATTTTCTTGCACTTCAGAAAAGGCAGGTATGAATCAACACCACTGAAAATTACATTGATTTCACCTTGCAACACAGCTGACTTACTGTAAGTAATTTGTTTCACAGTTAGGAAAGCAATGTCACAATATGAAGCTGCTTCAAACTGAGAGAATCACATACATTGTAATTTCTTTTATATCCCTGTTTCAAGCATCACCTTTACTAATATGTTCTATTGAATGGAAGATTTAACATTCTTTGACACATTCTCTCCTTATCTATATTAATGGGAATTACCATTATCACTCATCGCCAAGTCTGCCATTCCTTTCATATACCTCCGTATTACAGACATCAAGCCCGCCTAATGGGAAAGTAAAATATTAATTCCACCTCATTGCAGCTGACAGATTGTAGATAGTGGCTGACACCTCAAATGCAAACATCAGCCTGGACTTTATAGGGCTGTTCCAGTCACTAATATGACCCCTTGGATCAATGAAAGCATCAGACATCAAAGAAGGGAATATAGGAAGGATGAATGTAGTTGGAAAAAATCAAAACTTGTAGTTCATCAACTCTATATGAAGGAGCTACTGTTTAAACTGAACGATATCATTAAAGATGTGCGAGCCGTCTTCTTTTGTGGCTTGATTAATAGTAATAAGGATAACCCAGGTTTTCTGTTTGGTACTATTAACAAGCTCGTAAATCCATCTCTTTCTACACTCTCCACATCATCTTCCAATGAAAAATTCTTATCTTTTTTTGTCAGCAAGATTGATGGTCTGATGTCCAATTTCCCCCCGACTGTTTTACCAGCCACTCCATTCAGCCATCCTACTTTACTTTCTGAATTTGCTCCTATGTGCCTCCAGACCCTTTTAAATACTGTAGCTCACACTCGTCCCTCCTCCAGTCCCTGTGATATAGTCCCTACAAAATTTCTAAATTGCATCCTTCCGTCCCTACTCTCTCACATCCGGGTCCGTACCTGACTATTTTAGAATCAGAAGAAGAGTTCAGCCACTTCTCAAAACCATCTCTCCATCCAACCCAATTACAGAATTATAGGCCAATCTCCAAGCTACCATTTCTATCCAAAATCCTGGAAAAATTCATCAAAGACCAACTTTTGGAGTTAATTGAGGGTTAGAACATCATAAATTTCAATCTGGCTTGCGCCATAAGCATAGTACAGAGACCGCATTACTACAAGTTACCAACGACGTTCTTATGCATACAGACAAAGGTGAATATTCCATTCTTTTTCTACTTGATTTGACTGCTGCCTTTGATACCATCATTCATGCAATTTTTCTTGACAGGTTGTATATCTGGGTTGGCATTTCTGGTACAACTTTAAACTGGTTTCATTCCTATTTGACTAAGATATTTCAATGTTCGTATCATTAAGCATATATCCTCTTCCTTGGACCAATTTTGTTTTCACTATACATGCTTCCTCTGGGTCAACCTGCCATTGTCAAGACGTGTCTTATCACTGTTCTGCTGATGATACACAGATTTACTTCTATGGAAAACCCAATAAATTGAACCGATTGTCCTCCATTCATGATTGTCAAGCAGTCACCAAAGATTGGATATCTCTAAATTTTCTACACCTAAAACCTGACATAACAGAAATTCTTTGAATTGGACCTGATAACTTTGCCACTGCAGCTGGTCAGTTTACTGTTCCATTTAAGTCAAATATCAAATCTACCGCTAGAAATGTTGGTATCATCTTTGACCAATATATGACTTTTGACCATCATGTTACTAAGCTTGTCCAGTCCTGCTTTATTCAACTAAGAAATAGTTAAAAATCAGACCTATCTTATCTTCTAAGAATTGTGAACTGTTAAATCATACTTTAATTTACTCCCGTTTAGACTATTGCAATTCCCTCTACACATGCCTCAGTCAAGCTGCTTCAAATTGCTTACAACTGGTTCAAAATGCAGCTGCCAGACAATTAAGCAGAACCAGCCGTCGGTCCCACATTACCCCTGTTCTTGAAGCCCTCCATTGGCATCCTGTAAAATTCAGATCCTGTTTATTACATATAAGGCACTACACAACCTCACCCCTAGATACATTTCAGATCCACTCATTCTTCACTCCACTTTCCCGCCGCTCCGATCTTCAAATCTCTGCCTTTTATCCATCCCTTGCTCAAACTGCAAAACAAAAGGTGATGGCACATTTGCAGTCTTACCACTAACCCTCTGGAATCTTCTTCCACAATTGGTCAGATTTGCTGAATCTTTGCACAGTTTTAAACAGCTTCTAAAAATCCACCTTTATAGGCAAGCCTTTTTATTTTGTGCTGTGCTGTGTTTTTATTGCAATTAACTTTTCATTATGTATTTATTCATTTTGATTTTTGAATGTTTATGTGAAGCACTTTGTAATTGTTCTAAAAAGCGCTATATAAATAGCTTTACTTACTTATATCTTACACTTTAATAATAGCTACATCATATTAAGGAAGTTAAAAAAACTCATGAGTAGGACAGCAGAGGAAGAAGCATTTGATTCTGGCACTGCATCTTATTGTCAGTGGAACACATAACCATGCAGGATGGTATCCAATTCCACCGCACATTATTTGTTCTCTAGCTGATCATCAGTTGGCCCTTCTGTATGCCTAATGAGCGATAAATAAGGTTTAATTCAACCGACACAAGTTGCCCATCCTTCAACACTAAGCATGATGACTTGGGCGAGATTCCATTGGAATTATATGAGGGCAATCTTTCAGCTAGTGGGATGGTCTGACTGCCTCCCCTATATTTGGCTTTCACAGGCATTCCTTTGGCTTTAAGCTCTGCAAGTTTATAGGTCTATTAGGAATTCATCAAACAATGAACGATATCAATCTTATTGTGTGAATGTGGCCTGGGTAAAAATAAGATGAAATATTCCATTATGGGGCCTCCAAAGCATATTTGCCCTGCAAAATTGATCTAGTATTGACAATTTACACTTAGGGTGACCTTTCATAACTGCCCACATACTTGAAAGCCAATAATGTTTGGAGAGTGAGCAAAAAAAAAAAAAAAAAAACGCAGCTCATTGCAAGTGCTCTAGGATATTATTGAATATGATAAGTTAGTAGACATTTTTGCTGTGAAGTTGTTCATAGATGGTCCACTAGGCAGGAGGGCTGAGTACTTTTTACATCAATGAGGCCCTGAACCAATAAATTAAGACAATATTGGACATAGGTGTTGAGAGCTCCAAGTCCATTATAACACTAGGTTATTGACTTTATTTCAAAAAAAGGAAAGAAAAAGTAAGCATGATCATATGGAGCTTGGCTCCACATGATAAGCCTGCTCAGGCAGGGAGTTGTAAAAGGGCATAATGGCATCAAAAGGGCATGCAGACAGCCCCCTGTTGATACCCTGTACTCAAGCAGATAACTTCAGTGTAAATTAAACAGCAAAGAGTTTAGGGGGTACTTAACAGCAGGGGCAGGAGTGAGAGACCCCTGGTGTCCACTCAGAGAGACTACCTTTTATTAAGATTTGATTTATCCTCTCAAAATGGGTCCATGTCACACTTCACTTACTTTACGTCCTCTCTTGGCAGAGTCAAGCTACGAATCAGTTATGCGCCAAGGGTAGTCAAATGGTACATAAAATCTTCATCTATATTTCCATGATGGATTTTCTGCTGTGGATGAAAAATTATCAGGTCCAGAGAAAGGCCCTATGGGTCAATGGGAGGGACAATGGCTTTGTCTATGCCCTATGACGTCAAATCTGAAATGTAGTGGCTGTCCATGGCTTACTTCCTTCCCTTTTGCCTTTCCTTTTGGCTGTTGATAAATATCCTTATCTATGGGAAGCAGGTGATAGATTTCAAGTAGCACGTCTCTACAGAGCTCTGCTCTCATCTGCTCTATTGATATCTCACATCTACTAAACCGTTCAGGCTATAGCAAAAGGCACCGACACCCTCTGGGTCTCTTCACCCCAAATCATGTTAGCTCCATTTCCTGTAGGATCGCCTCTAGGGCTGCCCCAATGAATAACATCTATCAACACCCTGAAGTGGAAGCCAGAAGCTTGTGAAGGCAAAGGGCTTTAGCCCTCAACTCAGAGACACCCTACAGCAACAGTGCCTATCTGATATGTGACACAAGCTTGCATGTGTGTGTGTGTGTGTGTTGGCAACAGTATAGGGAACAACTGCTAGAGAGAAACACAAGAGAGGGATAAAGTGATCGGTACAACATATGTGTGTGCAAATTAATTGTTATGGGAATTATGATCCCTATCACGTCCTGTGACGTAATTTAAGAAACAAATGGGTGATTTTCCCCCAGATCAGTACAAAATAGCTGCCTGGCTGAACATATTGTGGTTGTCTACATCAGGACGATGTGGATAACAAACACAAAAGTAATATATATTAGTATTATAAGATCATTTATGTCACAAATTAGGATGGGGTTATAAGAGAACAAGAGGAAATTCTTTATCTTAGCTAGCATCTCCTTCTTAAACACCTTTGGTCTTTTCATTTGCCTGTTAGCAGATTCATCCTCTTTCTTCCTTTAAAATTTCATGAGAGAAAATAGGTAACTTAATCTTCATTAAACATACAGGGGGCCCACTCTCTGGCCTGACCAGTTGAATTAACTGCTAGGCTTCGGGGTATTAGACAGTTGGGCTGAAATTCTGTAACCCTGACAAGCATTATATCACTGCATCTCTGTTTTTTAATAGGCATGAGATGATCCCTCCCTGTTCAATGGCAAATAGGTCCTTAAGAGGCTCACTATATAGAACACAGGAGGGAACCTTTGATGGGCTGACCTGTGAAGGTGAAGCTGGAGAATAGTGGAGATAGAGGCCATGGTTTGGGATTGTAATGACATTGAAAAGGCAGTAAATAAATAAGATTGGCTTGGTTCCCCCTCTGAAATGTGATTGATGTGTCTTTTGGGATGCCCCCCAGTATGAAAGACCTACTGAGTCTGTGGCTTTCATCCCTGACCGAAAATCGATGAGCCAGGATGTATGAGAGGCTCCTGCTCTCTACCCACCAATCTCCTGATACCCAGGTAACTCACCAGAAACAGAATAGGAGAAAGAAACGGAGTAGGCTAACTTACATCTTCGTCTATCCGTATTCAAGTAAAACTTAATTTCAAGGTACACTATACAAAAAGTGTGTGTAATATATAGTTTTAAACCAACTGGATTTAAATACTATCTTCCTGAAGTGAGACTGAACTCCCAACAGAAACGCAGCTTTTTGTGTCGCCATCAATCCATCCAGTTTGTGTGTGTTGAATTAGGACTGACTGGTGTAATTGCATAACACATGAGTATAGCCTCCCGGGTTAGGTTTTCCACCTTACACAAGGTGGAGACAAGGAAATAGGAAATGCTTCTAAAATTGGGTGTTATTGTGACTGGCGTCACCTAGAATTTTGTTCAGCCTGACACTTGAGGTAGTCTGCTGGAGGACAGTTTAGCTTGAAGGACGACAAAAAACTACACGCTGGGTTTAAATGACCTCCTTTGATGTAAGCGAAGATTCTTGTGCGACTCTAAGAGACTCTCTCTGGTACACGCTGCTCATCTGAGGATGACAGGAGGTTAATCAAGCTTTAAAGCATGAGATTACAACAGACATGACAAGCAGGAGTGAATAGATTTAGCACACTGTCTGACACAACTGCTCAGAGATCCATCTTTACAAGTAAATTCAAGGACTGAAATGTTGTTAGCAAGCCAGAGAAATGCAAATATGTACACAACAAAAGTACATAAACATTAAAGCTGCTGTAGTGACCCAAAAATTAAACCAACATTCTTTAAAAACTGACAAAAATGCTGACAATTCTCACCATGCACCAACCCAAAGACAGCTTTCAGTGACTGAGATGGCGCCTTTTGTTACCAAATCGTCCGTCACTGGGGGATTTAATTGTTTCTCTTTACAGAGAGTACTTTTAAAAATGTTCCCTCAAACTGTGTGTGAAGATTTCTATTTTCCCCCTTTCATGAGATGAGACCAAATTCCCCCTATGCTCTATAGCATTCATTCATTCATTCATTAACCATACTGCTTATCCCGAAGGGTCGCAGGGGGGGGCTGGAGCCAATCCCAGCTAACATTGGGCGAGAGGCAGGAAACACCCTGGACTGGTCGCCA